>VMDO01002640.1:0-34182 GCA_007922755.1 Pedetes capensis
TTTTTTTTTTTTTTTTTTTTTGCGGTACTGAGAGTTGAACCCATGGCCTCGCGCTTGCATGCTCTGCAAGTGTTGGACCACTGAGCTGCACCCCCAGCCCATTTTTTTACTTTTTGAGACAGGGTCTCGCTAAGTTATGCAGACTGCCTCTGGTCTCGAACTTGCGATCCTCCCGCCTCCGCCTCCTGAGCCGCTGGGATTACAAGCGTGCGCCACCGCGCCCGGTACATCATCTACTTTCTCTTAAGTCTCACCTTGCTTTTTGACCACCACCTTTTGTTTATTGACATTTTTCAATATTCCTTCCTTCCTTTGAAATTCATTTGGATCTCGAGGTTACCTTGTTTTGCCCATGGATGAACACTTTTTCCCTGAGCAGAATAGACCTGTGGTCCACCATGGTAGCCACTCCCTCACCCTTATCCTAAATCCCAACACGAGGTCAATTTAAGGGGCTCTAATTCAGGTTTCTTTGAACCTGGACTGCTATGGGGTGATGGGAAACAGTCAGTGCAGCCTGGGAACTATATGGTTTCCCCAGTCAGCAGTTTCTTTTAGTCTGAGATTTCAAATACACTCCCTCTTTCCTCACTACCCCTGTCACCTCTTGCAGTAAGTCAATGGCCATGGTTCCTAATTCATGGAGAAAAAGAGAACTTGTTCAACTTCATGCCACCAGGCCTCCAACTTAGCCATGTTCACACTGTCTTTTCTTCCTGCCAAACCAGTAATTCATCTGCATCCTTGCTATGATCAGCACTTTCCTTCCACTTAGTATCTGATCTCCTCATCTCATTTCTCTCTCCCTCCCGCCTCCTAGCTCCTTTGCAGCAGTTGGAGATGTTTAACTCTTTTTCAACTCTAAAAATACTCACTTGATGCACAGCCTGTCTAGATCTTCCCTCCCCTCCTCTACTCTCAGCTGGGTTTCATAAAGGACTCCCTCCTACTCACTGTCTCCAGCCACTCTGAAGTCCTTGCACCTTGGCTTCTGCCCCGACTTCACTATAATGCTTTCCTGCAAGGATACCAGAGATCTTTTTGTGGCTATATTCAGGGAACCCTTCTTGGTGCTTATCTTACAGTCCTGTTGGCCATGTTGGCCACTTTCTCCTGGAAATACTCTCCCCCTGGTTGCTGTGACATGTCTTAGTTTTCTCATTTGCTGTCAGCTTCTTATCAATCTCTTCCTCCTCATCTTCTCCCACCCATGATTGTGATTCTTAGAGCACTATGGTAAGCTCTTATTGTTTTTTTAAACAAAATAACAAGAGTAACAACATCAACACTGATAACTGTTGTTAGGTGCCGTCAAGTCTGTGTCTGACTCATAGCAACCCCATGTACAACAGGTGAAACACTATTGTCAGTGCTTCTCTGCTATTCATAGGATTTTCAATAGCTGATTGTTTTTTGGAAGTGGGTTGCCAGGTCCTTCTCCCAAGCCTACAGCACCTGGTGTTTCCAAGCAGCCTCCCATCCAAGTACTAACCAGTCCTGACCTTGCATAGCTTCTGAGATCCGACGGGATCGGATGCCACAGTGGTACGGCTGAGGCTGCACTGGTAATAACTAGGATTTATTGAGATGCTACTATATTCCAGACTCTGACTTAAGCAGTTTGCACACTTTGTCCCATTAACCAGCACTGTCCCTGTGAGGTATTATCTCCAACATATAAGCAAAAAACCAGAGAAGCAATGTTAAGTTTTCCAAGATCACATTACTAACAAGTGGCAGAACCAGTACTTAAAACTCGGATACAGTCTCCTGGGATCCTCTCATCGCTTCCCTGGGGTAAGCTCTCATTTATATGCAGATGACCTCTGAGTCTTTATCTGCAGCTCCCATATGTCCTTGGGCCCAGGCCCTCATTTGGCATCTCCATTTGAGGGTCTCATGGGCACCTTGAACTCAGTCTGCCTCGAACTGGGCTCATTATCATCTTCCCATCACTTCATAATACCTAACTGTCTTCTACACTTCTCTCCTTCTGTGATGGTGTCAACTAGGCTAGTCCTGTGTCCCCCACAACCTGGGAATCACCCCTGTGTTCTTTATATTCCATTCCCGCCTGAAATCAGACATCAGTGCTGGGGTTCCTTCTCCTTTAAGCATCTTCTCCCCATGTGTCTCCATCTTCGGCTTGTACACTGGTCCAGCTGCCATCACGTGTGTACGTACGTAATCGTCACTTATGTGTCCTTTTGCTTCCCCTTTAGTCTGTTTTAACTCATTCTTCAACTGTAATCTAATGCTGTTTCTAACATGAAAATCTGGTGACATTATATCCTTATTCAAAATCTTTATAAAGCTCTCCATGGCTCTCAAGATATCCTGAACCGTGTCTTCGCCCATCTTTCTAGCACTGCTGTCACCAGCCATTATTACTTTCATGAGCTTCTCCTTGAATTTGACTCGTTCTTTTTCATCTCAAGGCTTTCCATGTTCCATTTCCTTTGCCTGAAATTATCCCACGATTTTGCTTTGCCTGAATAACCCTCTCATTTTGAAACTCTTGGCTTTGAAACAACTTCCTCTACCTATATGAAGTCTGCATTAAGATTCCCATTTCATGCTTCTATAATTTTGAATTTTCTCCATAGATCTCTGGTTTGTAATTTCTATTTGCTTTTTATTTCTCCTACCAAATTGTAAGCTCAGTGAGGGCTGGGAACATGTTTATCCAGTTCAGCAGTGATTCCCTCGAGCCTAGTACAGGGCTTGGCATTTAGGATCTATTGGTATCAGCAAATATTTGTTGAATGAATAGCAGTAAATACAAAGCTCGGAAACTGTAAAAACTAGAGAATATTTTGTTTAGAAAAGTACAGCAAAAACCATAGCAAGAAATAATCAAATCAAATGGCTTTTTAAAAAACTGGCACACCCCTAAGTAGATAGAGGCAGAGGAAGCATTTGAATCTATTACTCCTGTAATGGAGACCCTGTTTGTCTCTACCAGACCTAGATTGTTACTGTTAGGTGCTGCTGAGTCGGTATCCGACTCATAGCGACCCTCCATACAACAGGAGAAACTCTATTGTTTGTGCTTCTCTGCTATTGATAGGGTTTTCAATGGCTGATTGTTTTCTTATAAGGGGGTTGCCAGTTCCTTCTCCCAAGCCTACAGAACCTGGTGTTCCCAGGTGATCTCATATCCAAGAATTAACCAAGCCTAACCCTGCTTAGCTTCTGAGATCTGATGGGATCCGACAGCACAGTGGTACAGCTAAAGGCTAACCAAACTTAGAGGCAGCCTTTAAATCCAATTTCCCTCTGATAGAGCCCTTTCTTGTTGAGCCAGTATTACAGGCAGCTCTTATGTCCAATATCCACATGTGAGAGACCCTGCTTGTGGGGCCAGTTCTCCCATGTATTGAAGTCCTGGGAGGAGACCTCACCCCTCTATGCTATCCCTCTTCTTTAATGCCTTTCATGACTTTTCACTGGAAACTTTCCTTGCCTCTTTTCCTCCCTTTCTGCCCATTTTCCCTTGTTCTCTCTCTTAGGAAACATTTCAAAGTCAGCCTACATTAAAGGATTGAACATCTGTTTTGTATTTTCTTCTATCCTAGAAATTCCATGTGCTGTGTATCCATGTCCTGATTAACATGGTATGTTTATGAAGTGGTCATTCAAATATTGTTGACTTGATTGAATCCAATAAATCTTTAATTATTCTCTTGTGACAAGTACTACTTGGAGAAGGATGTGGCAATCCACTCCTGAGGAAATCCCAAAAAACAGTCAGCCATTGAAAACCCTGTAAGGGTCGCTATGAGTTGGACACAACTAGATGGCACCTAACAACATCAACAATTACTACATTAATTATCTTCCTTGTTTTGGTGATAAGAACTATTTATATAGTAGAACAAAATTTGAGCCCCAAGGCTCAGTTATAGAAGAACATGTAGGGGTTCTGTCTGTGACATTGGGATGCATTGTTAAGGATCAAAAACAGGACTAAACCAGAAACCCAGGAGCAGGGGCTTCCGGTCAAAACAGCCTCAGTCATGAGACTGACTTGGTGCCACATTCCATAACTCTGCAGAGCCAGCATTACCCCTCAGCCTATAGGCACAGTTGTTCTCAGAGTGGGAGTGAGATTGAGGATTTGTAGTGATGCTGTTGAGGTACAGGGGCCCAGTACTCCTCCCAGATGTTCCAATCTGAAGAGAGAGCTCTGGGCTTGGGATCCCTTGATCTGAGTGTTCCTTGTCTTTTCCTCAATGGTTAGAGTAGTATCTGCATATTATTTTTCCTGCTTGCTCTAGGAAAGCTAGATTTGAGGCTCCTACATCACTATATACCTTTTTAGTTCTCTGCAGGCACCACTAGCCTGTGGGTCATGTTGTTCTCCCACCTTCTCTGGTACAGTGATCTTCAAATGCCAGCCCACAGCCCACCCTCATAGAGGAAGTGAGCTAAAATACAGGTTCCTAAACTCCATTTAGCCTGCAGCCGTAGCTCTGTGGCATCTGATCCCTTCAGATTTTGGAAGCTAAGCAGGGTCGGGCCTGGTTAGTACTTGGATGGGAGACCACCTAGGAACACCAGGTGCTGTAGGCTTGGGAGACAGACCCGGCAACCCACTCCTAAAAATCAATCCGCCATTGAAAACCCTATGAACAGCAGAGAAGCACTGACAATAGTGTTTTGCCTGTTGTACACAGAGTTGCTATGAGTCAACGGCACCTAACAACAACAGCAACAAACTCCATTTAGCAAGTCTGAGGTGAGGCCCATGAAACTGTTTTTTTGGTACAAGCTCATAAACTGAAGCTGCTGAAAGTGTTCTTTTGATAAGCCCTGAAAATCTCAGCGACTGTGGATATAGTACAGAGCGCAGGTCAGGGTCATAAGATCTGGTGCAATTATGACTGACTCCCATGCTCTGGAGCCTGGAGGAAAATCTTCCTGGATTGTGAGGTAGGTCATAAGCTAGTGTCGAGTGTACTAGGGAAGAACAGACCTAACACCAAGTGGCAAGCTTTCTTGTAGAATTGTCATTATCAGAAACTCTTAATTCCTTAGACACAGGCTTTCTTTTCCCTTTCCTTTTCTTTCCTTCCCTTCCCTTCCCTTCCTTCCTTCCTCCCTTCCTTTCTTCTCTTTTTTTCCTTCCTTTCTGTCTTTCTCTTTCATCTTTCTTTTTTTGTGGTACTTGGGTGTTGAACCCAGGATCTCACACATACTTTGTAAGTGCTCTACCACTGGGCTGCACTCCCAGCTCATTTATTATTATTATTACTTTTTAAATTTGGAGATGACATGGTCTCACTAAGTTATGCAGGCTCCTCTTGCCTCACCCTCCCAAATCCCTGGGATTAAAGTCTTGAATCACTGTGCCTGGTTTTCCTTTGAGATTTTTGTGGGGCAGACGTCAAGACATTCTCCTTTCTATTATCAGAATCAGGGCAATTGCTGGCCAGAAATTTCAGGGAATTTGCACTCAGGGAATGAGAAAAAAGGGTGGAAATTGCTTGTTTCTGAGGACTGAGCATTTATAAATATGGGAGCTGTGCCTGGGATTTCTGGGCTGTAAGAGGACCTGCTGGGCCTTCTCTTCATGGGCCAAAGAAGCATCTTAACCTGAATCTCTGAGCCCTGATGAGTGAGAAGTTTCTAAGAAGGGATGAAATCAACTAAAGGCGATCAAAACACAGGTGTTTTGTACTTGTCATTTCCTGGTGGTGGAAACAGGTGTGATTGGTCTTTGGTCAAGACTGGTGATCTGCGAGGACTACTCAACTCAGGGCTGCTTGGTGGAGGTGGGTGTGAATAAGTGTGCAAATAAAGGTGTCCCTGAGGTCACAAGGAGCAGGGAAGTACAGAGAGTCCTTTCTGTTAGTTTCTGTGGTCTTTCTTAGCAGGATAATGTTTCTCTGACCATATGGCAATCATGAATTCTGCTCCCTCCTGAGTGTGTACTGAATCAAATCTGAGTGGGTCACAGAGTTGGCCAAGCCTTATGAGAAGAATTAGTTAAATCTTCAATTCACAGCAAATCAACAGTGCCTCTCATCTGCACAGTGGGTTTACAAAGTGCCTCTTCAGAATTATTCCAGTTAGACCCACAGAGATCCTACAGAGTAGGTAGATGGCATTCTCTTAAATATAAGAAAACTAAGAATCAGTGAGGGGGCTGGGATTTGACTCAGTTGGTAGAGTGCTTGCTTTGTGTGCTCTGAGGCCCTGGGTTCCATCCTCAGCACTGCAAAAATGGGAGATGTGGTAGCTCACTCCCAAAACAATCAGCCATTGAAAAACTTATGAATAGCAGAAAAGCACTGACATAGTGCTGGACATGGCAGTGTTGGGCAGTATTTCATTCTGTTGTACACAAGGTCGCCATGAGTCAGACCTGACTTGACGACACCTAACAACAACAACAACTACCATTGAGGATCAGTGCTCACCCTAGGTCAGCAGTCCCCAGCCTTTTTGGCACCAAAGACATTTTCAGGGAAGACAATCTTTCCACAGACTGCTGATCTGACAGGAGGGAGCCCAGTGAGTGACAGAGAGCAGCTTTAGATACAGGTGAAACTTTGCTCACTCGCCTACCGCTTACTTCCTGGTGTTCCCCACTTCTGGAGGTTGGGGACCCCTGCTCTAGGTTATGAAGATGTTTATTGTACTAAGCGGGCTTGTCTCTGGGTCCTTTGATTTCAGACTGTCTCATCTCTAGATGCATCTGTCCGTTTGGAGCAGTTTTGGGATCTTACTATGAGGATATTTTTGGAGGATTTTAGGACTTGGGTGAGGCAGGAACAGGTTTGCTTGAATTCAGACTAGGTGAGGTTTCAAAGGGCCTCAGAGATCAGCCTCTTCATCTTGTAGCTCATTGAGGTTCCTGAGAATTTAGTAGAGGACTGCCCCCACTAATGTGGCAGTTGGCTCTGTATGGCAGACATGGTGTGGACAAACTGGTAATTATAGTTTTTCCAGAGCCTGATCAATAGGTAAAAGTGTCAGCCCCACCCAGTGTAGGATTTCATGTTCTTATGCTTCTTATGTTGCTTTCATCTACTTATATAAAACCACAATTGCCATTTTGGTGCAGGTAACTCTAACACCTGGACCTTTCTTCTGATCTGCAGACTCAGAAATCTAATGCCTTGATGGACCACCTTGAATGCTCCATAGACACCTCAGAATCATTGTCTCCCATGAGCTCATCATCTTCCCTACCCCTAAACCCAGTGTCTCCTCCTTCTGGACTTTCTGTCTTAATCATATAATCATTTTTTTCTGAGAAGAAAAGGTCCTCCTTTATGCCTATTGCTCCCTCAAACCTCCTTCCCTTTGCTGGGCACTGTTTTAGATTCATGTATAGCAGTAAACAAGCTATAGGTCCATAGCTTTTGGGAGCTTAAATGTAGCTCTGGACATCAATCAACTTATGACCAGCTTCCTAGGCCCTTTCTCCTGAGAGGGGAAGTAGGCTGAAGCCGTAGTTGATAACCCAGTAAGTAGTCTGCAGGCCCATTTTAACACAAACCTAGGCGTACATCTTCAGACCTTCCACTTCCACCCCAAATGTCTGGTATCCAAGCATCCCCTCATCTCCTCCCCAACCTGGATGTCTGATGGAGGTATGAAGTCAAATAGCCATTTCCCCCTAAGCATGCTCTTCCTTTAGTCCTTCCCCACTTCAGTACATTGAAACTTCAGCTTTCCAGTAGCTTAGGTCCCAAGCTTTGAAAATTTGTAATTACCCACAACTTCTCACCCTCAAATCTCACATGCAGTCCTTCAGAAAACAGTGCTCTTGATGTGTGGCTTCTACTTCTTATCCCAGCCCCTGTCCACACCACAGTCCATTCCACCATCACCCAGCTCTACTGCCGCTGCCCCAGCTGGATCTGCCCCGATCTCTCTCCTGAACTGCAGCTCTGTCTACTTAACTTACTTCCCTGTTAGTTTTCTCTCAATCCCTGATGCCTACACTATTTTCAGCAACCAGAATGACCCTTTAAACATATACCATGTAATGTGTTCCCATAAACATTATCTATAAGCTCTCTGGGCTCAGATTATTCTCTTTCTTGCTCACTGGACCCCAGTCTCCTACACTGCCTTGCTGTTTCCTGTACCCACCAAGCACACTGTTGTCTCAGGGTTTTTGAACTTGCCATTCCCTTTTCCCAGTATTCGCTCCCATTTATAACCCCAAATATGCTAGTGAAGATTCGTCTAAGCTTCCTTTCCCTAAAAACAGCCCCTGATCACTCTGTCCCTTTGCCGTTCTTGATTTTTTTATAACACTTTTCCCACTTAAGGTTTAATATTTTTGTTTGCTCATTATTTATCTCATTCAGCTAGAGCGTTTTCTCCCTGAATGTATGGATTTTAGTCTAACTGTTGCCCTAACACTGAGAACAGTGCTTAGTGCATTGTAGGTGATCAACAGATATTTGTTGAATAAATGGACAAATATTCAAGGGGTCTGAAGGAATATGAATCAGATATTTATGGAACAGAGCTTCTTATCTGGCCCCAGGATTAAGTTTGGGGAAGACTGGAGGAGAAAGCACATGTACTTGAACTATCATTCCAGTCTGGGTAGAAACTGACCATATCTCATGTTGCTGGGGAAACAAAAGATGCCTTCTGTTCAATAAAAGCATACTAAAATTTACCCTGTTATGGATAAATGTTGTCCTCTAAGGCAAGAAGAGAATAATGAAGGCTGGCACTAGAAGGATTGGGGTGGGGAGGCACTGAAGATCACAAGGATGGGGTGGTCTGAAAGGAAGGAGAAGGGCAAAGATGTGTCAGAGACATAGAAATATTAGGCAGAGAAGTTTGAAGAACTGATGAGCCTTGGTGATGTGGAGTGATTTTAGTCATGGGGACGAGTGTGTGTATGTGTGAGAGAGGGAGAGAGGGAGAGGGAGGGAGAGAGAGAGAGAGAGAGAGAGAGAGAGAGAGAGAGGGAGAGAGAAACACTATAGAGTAGAGAGGATGTGGCTGGATTGCTCGAGTTACAAAAGGAATATGATTGAGATACTGGTGCAACTGCAAACATGGCCAAGCTATTTATAGGAGGTACCCGAATAACAGGCCATGACAAAGAGCAGTTGTAAGTTCTGCTGGTCTGACCTAGTGCCTGTTGGAACAGCAAGTATATTGTAATGGTGTTACTAGGTCTGAGACTGTGGTTGAGTCATGGCGTGGGGTGGAGAGTGTGCCTTAGCTGGTGCTGGCAAATGGCAAGTGAACCATTGGTATGCCTGACTGAGACTGTTGTGCATGCTACTGGGAGTGTGATTAGGTTTTCTAGCTGATGGAACAAATAACTAAGCTAAATGTTGTTGCATTGTTATGTGCCGTCAAGTTGGTGTCTCACTCACAGTGACCCTATGTACAACAGGTGAAACAGTATTGTTAGTGCTTCTCTGCTATTCATAGGGTTTTCAATGGCTGATTGTTTTTTGGGAGTGGATTGCAGGTCCTTTTCTCAAGCCTATAGCACCTGGTGTTCCCAGGTGTTTTCCCATCTAAGTACCAATGAGGTCTGTCCCTACTTAGCTTCCAAGATCTGACAAGATCAGATGTCACAGTGGTACGGCTGTAGGCAAGCTAACTGTAGCACCAAGGATATTGCTGGGCTTTCTGTGGCAACAGGAGCATGGTATTAAATGTCTGTGGTTTGGGGGCTATGGCTCCACTGGTCAAGCCTTAGAAAAGATTGTTTCTGAGGTTTCCACCTTTTTACAGTCAATGATGCTGAGATGTGTCTAGCTAAGCTGTCCATTGCCTTGGAAATTTTTATCTTTACACATCTTGAGAATAGCAAAATTTCTAGACATGTGAGTGAGCTGTCGAGGGAAGAGAGAGAACTGAAGTATCTATGCCATTAGGAAAGTATAATAAGCTGTTTGTGGTGATATCACACTAACTTTGTTTCGGCCCAGTTATCTGAGAAGGAGCGTCAGAGATCTGTGGCACCAGAAAAATAGTACTCAGCCATCTTCAAAGTTGAATAATTTTGAGTTGTCCTGGTGATAAGGGGATGGGGCTAGGGGAAACCTTACTGAGTGTGACTTAAGCTCAGAATGATCAGCCATCTTCAAAGTTGAATAATTTTGAGTTGTCTTGGTGATAAGGGGATGGGGCTAGGGGAAACCTTACTGAGTGTGACTTAAGCTCGGAATGACATGGCAGTAATAGCTGGCCAACCTGTTATAGTACAGAGAAATGGGCTTGGCTATGCATGGTTCTGCAAAAGCCAGGCTCAGCTTACTCTAGATGTGAGCTGTCCGTGGTACTGAATGATAGAGGTGAGGCTGGGTGGGAGCTGGGGTGAGGCTGGGTGGGAGCTAAGCGGCACTGGTTTTCTGTGAGACTTGGAGAGGGATGGATCGTTTGTAGCACTAAGTGAGTGTGCAGGCTGAAGTGATGAGCACATTTGAGTTTCTGCTGGAGCTAAAAGAGAAGAAGAGAGTAGTTGAAGGAAGAAGAAAACTACGTGTTTGGGGGAGAAAGGGCTGGGATTTAGCTCAGTGTGTAGAGAGCTGCACTGCAGTCTCTGAGGCCCCGAGTTCAATTCCCAGCACCGCAAAAATGGGAGAAGGGCCTGGCAATCCACTCCCAAAGGAATCCCGAAGCACTCAGCCATTGAAAACCCTATGAGGGTCGCTATGAGTCTCGACGGCACCTAACAACAACAACAATTGGGGGAGAAAATGCCCACTCAGGCATTTAATCAGGATAACTCTGCCCACCAGAATGGAGATCCAAATGAAGTTGAAGAAGAGGAATATTTCTTTCTCAGGAGTCTTTGCCTCCTTACCATCTACCCCAGCCTATTGAAAATGTGATCAGAAGAAGGGAAAATTTTTGTTTCCCAAGGAAGAAAAGAAGTTCCTTATCATATAATCCAGGAATGCTATAGCCCCAAAACTCAGAAGGATGGTTTAAATCAGATCCAGACACTTTGAGTTATAACTATTAAAAAATCCAAGAGGTAGTGTGGTCTTGTTGGAAGAGCTCAGAGTGCATTCTGATACTGACTGAGACTTTTGAATTCTATCATCTTCACCTCTGTGTTGTATAAACTGGAGATGGTCACCTTTGCCTGGTTCATCTGACACTGTTGTTGGAAGAATCAGATAATGTATGTGAAAGCACTTTGTAAGCTAAGTGCTGTGCAAATGCACAATGCAGACATTAATATTCCCATTACACATGCAATTTAATAGCTAATAGCTATTTAGCCTATTTTGATTCCACACCACTAACTCTCAGTATATAAACTAAATAAACACATGGGACCATTTGCAATTAAATTTAATATAAAGAACTTATAATGCTTTGCTTTACTTCCCTATGCACCTTCTTCAATATCTGAATACTTTTGCCTATGATTCAACTGTCCAAAAGAAAAGCATTCATTTAATGAGGTAATTTAAATTACAATAGCCCTATGAAACTGCAGAAGGCTCATACGGTGAATAAAAGTTTTTACTTAAAACCTATAGAATCTACTCTCTTTTGCCTATCAAAATATATTACTAACAGACATTCAGAATTCTTTGAGAAGGGAGCCTGGTGAGAACTGTGAATTCTTATCATTTTTTAAATTATACCTTAACATTACCAGGCAAGTTTAAGAAAGCCAAAGATTTTGTGAGGATGAAGTGTAGGCTTGATTCGAGGAGAACATTGAAATCACCAACATAGATGGTTCTTTGCTATTTGTAAAGTTCCGGTAAACAGCCAACCTCACTGGTAGGCGATTTCACAACTGATGAAGATTTCTAGGGATGCATGCTTCACAGGTCCAACTGGAAAGGCCACACACGACACATGCACTGATATTTGCTGTGACTCCTAGGTCACCTCTCCCAGCCTCTTTCACCACTGTGTTTACTAAGTTGCAATGACCTCCAGGGTGCCAGTTCCAGGCAAACTTCCAGACCTCTGCTTATTCTTGACCTGTCAGGATGTGACCCAACTGACCACTCTGTTTTTCTTAAAATCCTCTCTCTTCGTCTGTTTCATCTGGGGCTCCATTGAAGGCTAGTTTTCTGCTGATGCGTTAAACATTGGAGCGCCTTCGTACTTTCTGTCCCAGGCTTCTGCTATCTTCCCTCTCACAGAAATCTAATCTTTTCTCCTATGGTCTCAACTTCCACTCAAACCTCTCTTCTGTGCCAGGCCTGACTGCCTACCTGTTCTTTTTGTGATCTACTCTCTCTCCAAATTGGCTGCTTCTTCTCTACCTTCTATTTTGTTAAATGGTACAATCAAGCACCCAGTTGCTGTCATAATAAATCTGTAGAGACTCTCCCTCACTCCAATCAACAAGACAGCTATCTCTCAGTTGGCATCTATGCTTGCTTATTCACCGATTTTTCTGCATATTCTTCTCTCTCTCTCTCTCTCTCTCTCTCTCTCTCTCTCTCGTGCCAGGAGGTTGAACCAAGGACCTCATGCCTGCTACACTCTATCACCCTCAGCCCTGTTTTAATG
The DNA here is from genome assembly GCA_007922755.1 of Pedetes capensis. Taxonomy (NCBI): domain Eukaryota; kingdom Metazoa; phylum Chordata; class Mammalia; order Rodentia; family Pedetidae; genus Pedetes; species Pedetes capensis. The sequence goes on from VMDO01002640.1 coordinate 12,490, forward strand.
TTTTATTTTGAGACAGAGTCTCGCTAAGTTACATAAGCTGCCTCTGGTCTCAAACTTATGATCCTCCTACCTCAGCCTCCCAAGTCACTGGGATTACAAGCATGCACCACTGCAGCCGGCTCTCTGGCTATTCTTTTTGCCTGTGTTCATAGCAACAAATGTGGTCTTTTAAAATGCAAGTCTGATTATGTCAGTCCTCTAATTATACCTTCCAAAGGCTTCCCAACCCTTTCCAACCCTGTCTAAATTCACTCACCTGGCACCTAGGCCTGCCATGACCTGGCCCCTGCCTGTCTTCCTACATCACTCTTTCTCTTCTTTCCCCCTGGTATGTATCCATCTTCTTTCAGTTGCCAGAATTCACCAAGCACCTCTCCACTTTGGCCCATTCACACACATATTTTCCTCCCCCGATTTCCCCAGACTGACTTCTATTGTTCTTTGGTGTAGTTTAAATGTCACCTCTTCAGAGCTGCCCTTTGTAACCCAGGCCTAGACCCGTTTTCTTTGTTATTCTTCTGCACAGCAACTTGCCGTGTAATGGAGGCCATTTCAGTAATATCTGTTCAAATGTCTGCCTCTGTCCTAGAAAAAGCTTCTTGATGCCTGTGGCCATGTCCCTCTTCCCCCTGCTGTATCCTCATCAGCTGAGACAACGTGACCCAAGTAAGCATTTGATGAATATTTGCTGAGTAAAGGAATGATGGGCTGAGTGCCTGAGGCCCTCAGAGGCTATTTTAGAGGAGAATCATGAACGTGCACCATGATTGTTCTGTTTGAACTTTCTGGTGTCAGGGTGCCTTTGACCTTAAAGTGGAAGACGTTGTTCCCATGCCCTGAAGATGCTGAGCATGGCTGGGACTCTTTTGTGAAGAAGGGGCTGGGAACTGAAATATCAAGATGAGAAAACTGAAATGGGAGAGATGGGTGAAGGTGACTTCAGTGACCTTTAAATTTACTAAGAGAGTTGTTGGGAGGCAGGGGAAGAATTGACTTGAGAGTAAGGAGACTCAAGGTCAGTCTTGGACCTTCTGCTGACTTGCTTTCTGCTGTTGGACATCTTTTCTTTGTCTCTGAAGAGCAATTACCACACAGAAAAAGGAAGACGTGTTCTGAGGAGGACCTCTGTGAGCTCCAGGACCTTGGGCATCTGGAAGTGATGCTATGGCTCAGACTCCTCATGATTCTGATCTTGGAAAGGAGCTAAGGTTTTGTCTGATTAAGGGCTCAGGGGATTCTGGGAAGACAGGTTGACTTTGTGAAAACCAGTGTCAGATTGGGTTTGATCATGCACCTGGCTGAAGCATTTCTCTCTAACATCATTAGTCTGTTCGGTTGCCCTCTGGATGCAGCTCCCCGAGGAATAAGGGGCCTCCCTTTTCATACCTATTTGTGTTCTTGACTCCATAGGAAATGACTAGCAACTGGTATGTGTGCTCTTGGCTATAATCAAATGTGGTCATAACCTTGTGCCTCAGGTTCAGGAGCTTCTGTCTTGAGACTGTCCTAGCCTAGGAAGTGTCAGCCGAGCTGATGAAGGATGTGGGGTGAGTCAGCAAGAGTTGGTTCTTTCTCATTCTGTTGAATATTAATAAAATGCTTCCATCATTAGGACTTGCTGAAAGCTGACCACACCTGTGTTACTAGGGGTTGTGGAAGATGGTGTGGGTGTGGAGTAGCCTGAAGAGCCTTGGCTAGATGCTGGGAGATTGGAGTCCGTCACATGTCTGCAATAAACTGTGTTCAGTCTGGGGGCATCTTTTCTCTCTGGATGTTAGTTTTCTCCTCTGCACAATGAGGGGATTGGTCTAAGTATACGCAAAGGCCCTTCTATCTTGACAGGAAGCCATATTTCTTATTTTGGAGGGTGGTGCATCTACTCGGGGGAAAAAAGGAGCTCTAACAATCAGGGTTTGCTGCTGTTGTTAAGTGCTGTTGAGGTGGGTCTGACTCATAATGACCCTAAGTACAGCAGAACGAAACACTCCCTGATATTGTGCCATGCCTGGCATTATGTCAGTGTTTCTCTGCTATTCATATGGTTTTCAAGGGCTGTTTTTTGGGAGCAGGGTACCAGGTTCTTCTCCTAAGCCTATAGCACTTGGTATTCCTAGGTGGTCTCCCATCCAAGGACCAACGAGGCCTGACTCTGCTTAGCTTCCAGGATCTGATGGGATCAGATGCCACAGTGGTTAGCTATAGGCTAACAATCCACATAGGATTTAGGGAAAAAAAATCAGGCTATACTATGTGGCTCCGACTACGAAGATTTAAGTTAGAAAGATAAGTGCCCTGGGGTATTGAAGAAGGGACAGAATACAACAGATGAGAGAGGCTGGCTGAGGTGTCTGGAGGAAGCTGGTGGGAGAGTGTTTCTTTTTGTGGCTGTAGGTGTTACCATCAGCGGGCCACATACACTAGCAGGGGAGGCACAGTGCCCGCTAGGCTCTGGGACGCTGAAGATTATGCAAATTTGCTCTCAACCTGGAGGCCCATACAGGGACCCTTCTTCTCTGTGTCTCGATTTGATTGGTCCCAGCCTGATAGCAGGGGCACTGACGTGGGACCCCTGTCCATGAGGCAATTCTGTGGTTGCTAATCTTCTTCTTAAGCATTAATTATTTTAGAGCCAAATATGTTTCTCATGAACAGTAATTCCCCTTTTCTTTGCTAAGTTTCTAAAGAAAAATATGCAAATTCTAATAAAAACTGACAGGTATAAATGGGTTTTGGACAAGGCTCTAAAGTAAGAGCACAGTGAACATTATGTAAATGCCAAGCAATATAATGCAGCGCATCGGTTTGTTCCAAGGAAGCAGAGGGGACACAGAAAATCTCATGCTGCTGTACAGCTCCTGACGTTGATGGAATCTGCCTTTTGTTCATAAGCCACATTTTGATTTGGTCCTTAAATTCTGCTTTCAAATGGTGAATTCTGACAAAATTGTGTATCTCCTTTTAGGCTAAAGCTTAAATGTGTCTTCCTCAGCAAGACCTTTCTTGATCTTGCCTGTCTAATTTAGGTGCACCCAAGATGACCTCTCAAGAACCCTGACTTTATCTTTCCTGGCACTTAGCACTGCTGGTAAGTGTGTGTGTGTGTGTGTGTGTGTGTGTGTGTGTGTGTGTGTGTTTGCTTAGTATCTGTCTACCCCCTAGACTGTAAGTTCTATGAGAGCAGAAGTGATGTTTATCCTGCTCACAGCTCTGTGCCCTCAGTGCCTGGCACGGTGAATAGCACATTGCGGATGCTCCATGTGGGTCTGTTGAGTGTTTGTATGAAATATTGTCCTTGAGTAAAAATGTGGTCTCAGTGAAATAGCCACATTTTAGGGACTTTGTGGCATAAGTTCAGTGTTTGAGATTTTTCAAAGTGCATTAGGTTGAATCTAATATTTGTGTCCTCTAATTTTATAAAGAAATTCTTACACTTGTCCCATCTCCTCTCCAATCTTATCAAAATCTTATCATTTGTTAAGAAACCAACGTATAGGGAGGCAGAAAAGTGCAACGGTTAAGGTCTTGGATTCTGAAGCAAGACTATCTGGGTTTAAACCCTCAGCTACAAATTGGTAGCTGTGGGACTATGGAAAGATTACTTAACTTCTTTGTGCCTCAATTTGCTCACCTGTAATGCAGACGTAACAATAGTATAACTAGGTAGTCATAAGAACTCAATGAGTGAGTATAAATACGTTGCTTAGAATCATTGTGTTAATTTTGTTATTAATATTATTATTCCCCAACATAATATAGTTATTAAACAGTCAATCTAGAAGTGCTACCCAGTCTATCTGATTTCACATCAAACCATATAGTCTCCCTGAAGTGCAACTATCCCCAACCAACAGATGAAGGATCTGAGACTCAGGTGGGTAATGGATCTTGTCCAAGACCTCCAGCTATGAAGAAGCAGAGCTGGGACAGCAATCCAGATTTTCCAGTGCTTATTCTTCTCCAGCACTGACAAAGTGCCTGGGATTCCCTTTCTCTTTGCCCACGTACAAAGGCAAGCTTGGAATAGATTGGCGTGGGAGGTAAAGCAGAGTGTTGGGATGAGCCCTTCACCCCGTCGGCAACTGAGACAGTGGCCCAGCCAGAATATTCTCAGCTCTACGACTCATTACTGAGCAATAAGCCAAGAATCAGCCAATACTTTCTGAATGCCACCCACCCACGCTTGACCTATGATCATCCAAGAATCCAGCTAACATTTTATTAAAAAAAATTCATCACTGCTTTGTTTAAAAATCAAATCAAAATCTGATTGCCTTACTAATAAAGATGCCTTTTTATTGGCTTTCTATATGCTGCGTACAGTGCTAAGTATTATATGTACATAGTATCATTTAATCTCCATATAATCGTGAAACAGACCCTCTTATTAACCCCTCTCTGCAGATAAGACACTAAGGCCTTGAGACTGACTTGGCTAACATTACAACCTATTGGAGCTCTAAGTCATTATTTTTATCTCTTCTGCCCAGTAGATAATGAACAAAAATATTAACACTGATTAATCTTTGGGTATGGTATTAAAATGCATTAAGTTCACTAACCTTAAATTCACACTTTGATGCTTTTTCTTTCATAAGCAAACATCCATGTTATCACCATCATGACCAAGACACAGAACATTTCCTGCCTCTGAGAAGATGCCCCTGCACCCCTTCTCAGGGGCTACCCCTCTCCCACCTAGAGGTAACTACCATCCGATCTTTACTGTTAGAGCCAGCACTTTCTAGGTACTTCTGATTCTTTGCCCATGTCACTATGCCCTGAGCACAGTAACAGCCCCTCAATTTTCCATCTATCTAAAGCCAACCCCCTATGCAAGACCTTTCTCAACTCCCCTTCCTCAGAGGCATCCTTTGACTTGTGCTGATGGTCAGCTCTTTGAGCACTACAAAATAATAATGATAATGATAATGATAATAATAAAAGAGCTCCCTCCACCTTCTTTCTCCTAGGACTGCATGTAAGGCAGGGTCCAGCTCACACCCGCTGATGCATTTGCACTAGGCTTTGAGTGCTTGGGCTCCTCCCCAGAGTGTGAACAAAGGATCAGAGCCAGACGTGCCAAACAGTGCTGGGGGATGCCTCATGTTGTGGTGGGGGCAGGGGTTCCTTTTCCCTGTGCCAGAAATCAGCTATATCAACGGTCCCCAACCTTTTTGCCACCAGGAACCTGCATCATGGAAGATAATTTTTCCATGGGCCAGAGGCAGAACTCAGGTGGTGATGTGAGTGATGGAGAGCTGCTATAAATACAGATGAAGTCTGTTTGCTTGGCTGAGGCCTGGGGACCCCTGACTTATATGACCTTCAATAAGTTGCTGAAACCTGAACTCCAATCTCAGTTCCTTTATGAGATGAAGACATCAGACTAAATGTAATAGGCATAGGAGCTATAGGCTAGGTCCTTCCTGTACATCTGCCTGTTTAATCCTATAGTATGCTCGTGACTTAGATATTATTATGGCTATTTCACACGGAGGAAACAAAAGGAATGGCAGTGTCGTGGCTAGGGTGCTAATAATTGCAAAGGGAGGACCCTGACTAAGGTCTGGCGTGGTCCGCTCAGCCTGTGCTCTTGGTCCTTATACTGGGCCATGGTTGCTCTGACCCCTTCCTTCTCTTACAAACCAGTTCCTAAAACGTGGTTCTCGTTATCCTTGGAAAAACCAGACGGAAGTGCAAGTGAGTAACAAGGTAACGAGCAGGAGGGACTTGAGTGACAAACTCCCTAAGGATGTGTCATTCTAAGCCTCCCAGAATTGATGCTCACAGGCAAAGGAGGGAACACATGTGCATGAGCAGGGAAGCTGGGAGAGGGTGCTGCCATATTTGAATCTTGTTCTCATATGATGCAGGACACCCAGCCATGACTTTTATTGAGGAAGTACTCACTGAGATGCTAATGTCTGTAAAGTTGGGGTTTTTTTTTTTCAGTCCTTGGGGGTTGTACCCTTGGCCTCACCCATGCTTTGCAAGCACCGTACCACTGAGCTGAACCCCCAGCCCATTTTTTTACTTTTTATTTTATCTTTAGTCAGGATCTTGCTAAGTTATTCAGGCTACCTCTGGCCTCAAACCTATGATCCTACTGCCTCAGCCTCTCCAGTCTCTGAGATTACAGGCATGTGCCACCATGCCTGGCTCTGTCTTTTGTTTATTTATTTATTTACCTGATTTTTGAAGATTGTTATAGGTGCCATTGAGTTGGATCCGACTCATAGCAACTCATAGTGACCCTATGTACAACAGGATGAAACATTACCCAACACTGTGCCATGCCCGGCACTATTGTCAGTGCTCCTGGGTTTTTAGCAGCTAATTATTTTTTGGAAGTGGGCTGACAGGTCCTTTTCCCAAGCCTACTACAGCATCAGAAGTACTAACCAGGCCTGACCCTGTTTAGCTTCCAAGATCTGATGAGATCAAACGTGGGGGGATATGGCTGTAGGCTAATGTCTGCAAAGTTTTGATGAGGATATAAAAATGGAGGGGACTAAGATGTTGCCTCTCCTAAATGCACATTCTGGCAGGAAAGAGATAAATATAGCAGCATTCTAATATAAGATATGTACCATACAAAGAAATATAAATGAGGCAGGGAGGAGGACACAGAGGAAGGGAGAGAGGCGGGAGGAACTCTGCCTTGTGGGAGGTTGAAGTCTAGTCAGGAGTTGGAAAGATGGGTAAGGTTAGGGTGGCAAATGACTCTGCAGAAGGGCAAGCCCAGTGCAAGCAGAATGTGTGAGGCAGGGCACAGCCACAAGAGGAGGGGGAAAGCATAGTGCTCTTCTCCTGGGCTCAGGAGTCACAAACCCCAAGGTCACGGCATGACTTTGCATCCGGGAATCTTAGGGTCAGTCTGTGTTCTGAGGGGAGGGGAAGCTTGGGGCTGAAGCTGAAGGTCTTCAGAGCTTCGTAATGGTGCTCTGATGCTGGGGAGTTCGTGAAGCCACATGCTCAGAGCCGGTGATGGCTGGTTTTCTCCTTCTGGAATAGCCTTTCCTTGGCAATATTTATTTGAATCTCTTTGCCACCATTCTCAGGGATTTTCCACCCTCTCCCATTTCCTTCTGATGATTGGGATCTCAAACTCCTCCTTGTAGATATATGCTAATTCCTATGCCTCAGGGGGGAAGTGCTGAGGTTTCCCTTTATATGCTTGTTTATCATTATTATTGCCACCATTATTGGAGTGCTGAGTGGACAGGGAACTAGGAAATTACTTTTTAAGCCTACTCCAAAATCTTTCTAACATTTCAAGACAACTTTAGGCCATTTCAAAACAAAATTTTCCATCCATCTAAAAGCAATTCATTTCTCTATGTCATTCCAACCTTCCTCCCACACCAGCTGGTTAGACAGCCCAATCTTCGGCTACTGTGATTCAAAGTATGTCTGTGTGATTCCTTCGACCTGCTTAATTTTGGAAGTCTAGTAAAGCTGACTCAAACTATGGTTTAAAATTACAGCAGAGTTTTCTCTTTTTCTGGCACCAATCCAACCAGGTAATCTCAAAGAGCGAAATCATAATCCTGAATCAAATTTACAGTAGGTGCACTGTTGTTGTTGTTGTTGTTAGGTGCCGTCAAGTTAGGTCCCACTCATAGTGACCCTATGTACAACAGAGTCCTAGGGTTTTCAATGGCTGGTTGTTTTCAGCATTGCTTTGGGAGTGAGTTGCCAGGTCCTTCTCCCATTTTTGCGGTGCAAGGATGGAACCCAGTGCCACAGAGAGCACAGAGCAGCACTCTACCAACTGAGCTAAACCCCAGCCTTAAGTAAGCTAGAACTATGAAAAAGAAAAGAAAAGAAAAGAAAAGAAAAGAAAGAAAGCTAAACAAAGCCAGAGCCATAGAAATGTCCTGAATGACATTACTCTTATTCTTCTAGATCACAGATTTAAGGCTAAAACCAAAATGCAGGCAGCTGTGCTATCTGCGACCACGTCTCTGAACATGTATTGATGCTCTGCTGCAGCTTGGAAGAGTCCCCTGGCCACCTGGGTTTCTCTTCTTTCACCACAGTATTTTAAGACAGGGGTTCATCTGTGTTGCCTATCAGAATTTTCTGGGGACCCATGAAAAATACACATTATTGGCTGTCACCTCATAGGCATTCAGATTCAGTAGGCCTGGAGTCTAGGAATTTGCATTTCTAAAAAATTCCACAGCTCGCTGTGGTGTGTGACTAGGAGGAAAAGCCACTGCCCTGACCCTTACCCAGACCTCTTTACCAAGGGCTGATCGCCTTGCGGTGAGGCACAAATCATCTCTGAGGCTATGTGTCACCATGTCCTCAAGTCCAAGATTCTCTGTGTTCTTCATCCATTTTTATTTTGTTTTAACAACCTCATCAAGACTCCCAAGATGTTTTGGCCTCTGTTATCACAGTTTTGGTAAAAATGTCTGAAATCACATCTAGTAATAAAGCATCTTTATGTCAATGTGACTCTTAGAGAAGCATACACTTGACATTGATATGGTGTGCAGAAATGGATAGTTTGGGGAATTAGCTATAATTTCCCCTATCCTTCAGAGGAAGGGAAACACACAAATAGATTAATCTTTAAATAGTTTTTGAAAGAGATTTGGGTGTTTTGTGAATGCTGTACATTTAAGGAGCCTACAAAACACGCTTCATTTTGGTTCATAGACAAAAGCTGTCATCTGCCCCACAGTCTCCCACGCATGTATCTTTACCCCATCAGCCAGAAACTGGCCCCTGAGTCCCACAGCCAAACCTTTGCTGTTGAATCTTGCTTGTCTTCTAGGTAAGAGACCCTCTCTTCTATCCCAGATTGCCTCCACTGGAAACCAAGAGCTCCTGGAACATGAATTCAGCTTAATTGCACATGGCGAGAAGAAACTCCATCTGCCCTCTGCTCTCCAGCCCAAAGGCCAGAGGTGGCTCTGGGAGGGGGAGTCAGGCTGAGACGCCCAGCTTTGCAAAGACTTACACTTGCTGTCCTCCTTGACGAAGGTGGTTCGCCTTGTCTGATGGGAACCTCTCTGACTCATGCGCTACAAGGAATCATGTCTTCCTGGGTGCCATTCCCATTTCCCGTCAGAGTTCCACCCTGGTTGCTGGTGCTCCAGAAAGTGCATCCTTTGGATGGAAGCAGGGCGGGGGAGTGTGGGGAGAGGCTTATGTGTGATTAGATGGTAAAGTAGCAAATGTGATTTTAAATGATCTCAGGGGACATGCTGAAACCTAAGGAAGCAAAGAGGCTGCACTTAGATAACGATGCCTCCGGCATCCACGATGCACTCCCAGCCTGGACGAGGCGGACTTAATAACAGAATGACCCAAAAGAGCAGAGCTGCGTCTCACTCATGGTGCCTTCCTTGTCCCTAGGTCCTCGATCCAGAACAAGTACCTGCCTTCATTGGAAGATTTTTTTGTTCTCTTTTCCCAACTGAAACTTGACATTTGTATTTTTTATGTCTTGAAAAACATTTCATATACAAAAAAAGTTGTGGCGTAATTCTCAGATTCCTTTTGCCTGCTTGGTAAGAGACCAGGTCTTGTACAACAGTGGTTTGAAATGAAATTACAAAAAGAAGAATCTCCCAACCCCTCAATGAGAGTTGGAGGTGGGAGGAAGCAGGAGAAAATAACTTGTCCACAAGGCCATGGGACCAAAAAGGTGGGGAGTCCCAGAGGATCCTAGCCCGCTGCCTCCTTTGCAGCTGCTTCATTCCCTTTGTGCAGCAGTGGGAGTTGTCCCTTAATGTCACTTGATGACTCAGGAAACTGGCTAGATGCTTCATTGCATTACAACTGCATTTATTCAAAAATCCCCAAGTCAACCAAAAGTACCTTCTTTCGGTCAGGGTTCCTCTCTTTATAAAGCCCTGGCCTCTCTCTGCAGGGGCCAGCACTTGTGAAGGGACAGGACAAGGACAGCCTGCTCTGAGGTAGCCCTCAATAGAAAGGGTGGAAGTGTGAGGACCTGAGCATCCAAGCAGCCCCACAGGGGGAGGGGATGAACAGGAAGCTGCTGTTTTCCCCACCCCAGCCACCTCCTGGAGGTGCTTCTGCTGTTGGCCCCTCAGAGGCAGTGGCCCCTGGGCCGCCTGGGACAGGATGAGCCCAAATTATTTATGTGTCGACTGCATGAGGTCTGAGATTTGCTGCGAAGTAATCTAAAGGGGAGTGGGGTGGAAATGAAACAAGATTGGTTTTGAGTAGAAAATTGTGGAACTGAAGTAGGTAAGGATTTATTATACTGGCTTTTCCACTTCTGCATATACTTGAAATTTTCCCTAACAAAAGAAAGACTCCAAAAGTCCGAATGTTTGTATGTGTATAGTAGAATTATGAGTAATGCTAATTTTTTCTCTTTCTCTTTCTTCTTTTTCTATTTCTTCTTTCTTTTTTCTTTCTTTCTTTCTTTCTTTCTTTTTCTTCTTCCTTTCTCTTCTCTTTCTCTCTCTTTCTTTCTCTTTCTCTCTTTCTCCCTCCCTTCTTCCCTTGCTTCCTTCTTCTCTTCCTTCCTTTTTAATATCTCTCCCTATAAAATTTTTTCTACAACAAATGTGGTGATTTAAGATGGAATTTGTGGAGCCTGGGGAGGGCTCCATCCTCAGCTCTGTCTGGTGAGTGGGAAGGAGAGATTGCTGGAAGTGTGTGCTGGGGGCAGGGAATCCCTTCATTCAGAGGCATTCCCGGACCCCTGCCCTGGTGTACCTTAAGCCCCATCATAAGCACACAAATGCGTCTGCACAGCTGGGGAAGGGCTGCTCCCCGCCCCTCATCGGCTATGTCCTCCCTTCCTCCTAGCCTGATCGCAGGGCTTCATAGTCTTCAAGGAGCACATCATTGGGGATAATAGCCCTGGAGTTGATGTCAGGGAGAGTCCGCTCTGCCCCTGGTAAGTTTTGTGTCTTGGAAAAATTGGAAATTGCCACCTCATTTCTCTGGGCCTCGTTTTTTCCACCTGTGATGTGAACAATTTGGGCAGAAGTTCTTAACTGCCTTCTGGCCCGCTAGTTCTGCTTCAATATAGAAATGCCATAAAAGTCACTAGCCACCTCTTGCCTTGCAGATGCTCCAAGTCTCACCACATGATTGGGATAGTGTGATCTTCCCTCTCCTGTAACTAACTACCACCACATCTGTTGTTGTTGTTAGGTGCCACTGAGTCATGTCCGACTCATAGTGACCCTGATAGGGTTTTCAATGCCAGACTGTTTCGGGGTTGCCTTGGGAGTGGGTTGCCACGTCCTTCTCCCATTTTTGTGGTGCTGGGAATTGAACTCGGGACCTCAGAGACTGCAGAGCGGGGCTCTACCAACTGAACTAAATCCCAGCCCAACTACCACATCTAGGGGTCATTTAAATATACTTGTGGATGGATGTTTCAGGATAAGCTGCCAATTTTTTAATATGGCTGTTTTTATGGTGGTTCCATTAGGGTGGAACCTTTACTTTTCAATCCTTTAAAGAGATCATTTGCCACAGCTTTTCCCAAAGCAATGTGTCTTTTGATTTCTTGGCTGCTGCTTCCATGGGTGTTGATTGTAGAGCCAAGTAAAGCAAAATCGTGGAAAACCTCAATCTTTTCTCCATTTATTGTGAAGTTGCATACCAACCCAGTTGTAAAGATGCTTGTTTTGTTGACATTGAGGTGCAATCCATACTGAAGGCTGTGTTCTTTGATCTTCATCAGTGAATGCTTCAAATCCTCTTCACTTTCAGCAAGCAGAGTTGTATCAACTGCATAATGCAGGTTGTTAATGAGTCGTCCTCTAATCAGGATGCTGTGTTCTTCTTCATAAAGTACAGCTTCTCAGATTATTTGCTCAGCACAGATATTGAAGAGCTACGGTAAAAAGATATAGCCCTAACATGGACCTTTCTTGACTTTTCTGGTGGTGTGTCCTTATTCTGTTTGGATGATTGTCTCCTGGTTCATGTACAGATTCCTCATAAGTACAATTAAATGCTCTGGTATTCCCATTATTTACAATATTATCCATAATTTGTTGTGATCCACAAAGTCAAATGCCTTTGCATACTTAATAAAACATAAATGGACACCTGTCTGGTATTCTCTGCTGTTAGCTAATATCCATCTGACATCAGCCTGAGGAGGCTGATGATGTCCCTGATTCCACACCCTCTTCTGAATCTGGCTTGATTTTCTGGCAGTTCCTTGTTTATATACTACTGCAGTTGCTTTTGAATGATCTTTTGAAAAGTTTTATTTGTGTGTGAAATTAATGATATCATTTGATCACTTCCACATTCAGTTGGATCCTCTTTCATGGAAATAAACACAAATATGTATCTCTTCCAGTCAACTGGCCATGTAACTGTTTTCCAAATCTCTTGGCATAAACAAGTTAGAACCAACAGTGCTGCATCTGTTTGTAGAAACATCTCAACTGGTATTCCATCAATTCCTGGGGACTTGTGTTTTGCCAATACCTTCAAGGCAGCTTCTACTGCTTCCTTCAGTACCATTGGTTCCTAATCATATGCAATCCCTTGAAATGGTTGATCATCCACATTTTTTTTTTTTTTTGGTATAACAACCCTATATATTCCTTCCATCTTCTTTTGGTTTTTCTTGCATTGTTTAATGTTTTCCCTGTAGAATCTTTCACTATTACTACGCGAGGCTTGAATTTTTTCTTCAATTCCTTAAGCTTGAGAAAAACAGAGCACATTCTTCCCTTTTGGTTTTCTGACTCCAGCTCTTTGCATATGTCATTATAATATTTGATTTTGTCTTCTTCAGTTGCCCACTGAAATCATCTGTTTAGTTCCTTAACTTCATCATATCTTCCTTTTACTTTAGCTGCTTGACATTCAAGGATAAGTTTCAGAGCCTCTTTTGACATGTAACTTGGTATTTTCTTTTTTTTCCTGTCTTTTTAATAACCTCTTGTTTTCTTCATGAATGATGTCTTTGATGTCAGGCCATAACTCGTCTGGTCTTAGATGATTAATGTCTAACACATCAAACCTGTTCTTGAGGTGGTCTCTGAACTTAGGTGGGATATACTCAAGGTCATGCCTTGGCTCTTGTACACTTGTTTTAATTTTCTTCAGTTTCAGTTTGAACCTGCATATGAGCAGTTGATGGTCCGATCCACAATCATCATCTGGACTTGTTCAGACATTTGGTATTGAGCTTTTCCACAGTCTATTTCCCCAAATGTAGTCAATTTGGTTCCTGTATGTTCCATCTGGTAAATTCCATGTGTGTAGTTGCCATTTATGTTGGTGAAAAAATGCATTTGCAATGAAAAGATCATTAGTCTGACAAAATTCTATCATGCGATCTCCAGCTTTGTTTCTGTCACCAAGACCATATTTTCCAACTACTGAGACTTCTTCTTTGTTTCCAACTTTTGCATTCTGGTTACAGTATTTATCAGTACATCCTGATTGCATGTTTGATCTATTTCAGATTGCAGAGCCAGAAAAAAATCTTCCCTATTTTCGTTTATGGGTTAGTGGTGGGTGCATAAATTTGAATAATAGTCATAGTAACTGGCCTTCCTTGGATATTATTCTATCACCAACAGTATTGTACTTCAGGACAGATCTTGAAATCTCTTTTTTGATGATGAATGCAATCCCATTTCTCTTTAATCTGTCATTGCCAGCATAGTAGACCATATGATTATCTGATTCAAAATGGCCCATTCCAGTCCATATTAGCTTGCTGATGCCTAGAATGGCAATGTTTATGCACTCCATTACCCTTTTGATGATTTCTAATTTTCCTAGATTCATACTATGTGCATCCCATGTTCCAGTTATTCATGGATGTTTATAGTTGTTCCTTTTCATTTTGAGTTGTGCCACATCTGCAAATGGAGATCCCTGAGACTTTACTGCATTCCCATCATGAAAGTCAACTCAACTTTGAGGAGGGATGGGGTTTAGCTCAGATGGTAGAATGCTTTTCTGTACTTTCTGAAGACCTGGGTTTGATCCCCAGCACTGCAAAAATGGGATAAGGATGTGGCAATCCATTCCTGAAGCAATCTGCAAATGATCAGCCATCGAAAATCCTATGAGGGTTTCCATGAGTCGGACCTAACTCAATGGTACCTAACAACAACAACTACTTTGAGGAGGCAACTCTTCCCCAGTCATCTTTTGAATGCCTTCCAACCTGGGAAGCTCATTTTCTGGTGTATATCTGAGAGAGTTTCTCTGCTGTTCATAGGGTTTTCACTGAATAACTGTTTTGGGAGTGGGTTAGCCATATCCTTGTCCCTAGTTTGTCTTAGTCTAGAAGCTCAGCTAAAACATGTCTTCCATGGGTGGCCTTGCTTATTGGTATCTGCAATACTGGTGGCATAGCTTTCAGCATCACAGTAGGATACAAGCCCCACAGTAAGGCAAACTGACAGACATGTAAGGGATATGAATGTTAGGATATTTTTTAATACTTCTGTGAAGAATTTCACTGGAATTTTGATGGAGCTTACATTGAATCTGTAGATTGCTTCATAATGTTAATTCTTCTAATCCTCGGGCATGGGAGGTCCTTCCATTTTTTGCTATCTTCTTCAACTTCTTTTCTCCGTGTTTTTCTGTTTTCATTGTAGAGGTCTCTCACATCCTTTAGGTTTATTTATTTACTAATTTCTAGTCATCCTTCACTCCTTAAAGCAAACATCACTCAGTTGAGAGGACTTTTCCTGCCCTTCTGAACCAAGGTGGATACGCATGCTCATTCATTCCATCTATGTGCCAGGTGCTCATAGTCTAGTGGGGACATAGATATTAAATAAGGAGTCTTGAAAATGACCACAATAATGTCTTGTGATGACATTTCCTGTAATAAAGCAAATTAAGACAGACAGCAATCAGAAATTGGCTCCCATCTTTGGAAGCTGGCTCACTCTTGTCACCTCACGATAGTGCAATACACCTTCTCTGTGATGGTACTTTTTCAGCTCTATTGACGGCTTTGCAGCAGGGTTTCACTGTACTACCAGTTGAAGTAGGAGTTCTGGAAGAAGATAAAGAGAATGAAGTTCTTATCTCACTGTGGGTATATAGCACTTCTTCAAGCCACTTGTTAAGCCCCTAGCTTCCTACTAATTACTTATCTAACTAGTGCTTAATACAAACCTGCTCAGCACCCCTGCTTCATGCTGAGCATGCAGAGATGGAAAGATGGCACCTGCTCTGATAGCATCCATGCTAGAGGGGAGGTAGAGAAAAAACAGTGAGAGGATTTATCCAATGCATGTTAAAGGACACAAATTACTTCCCAGGCAGCAGTATATTTTGCAAAGATTTCTTCTGTCTACACAGCAGAAAACTTTAGGATGCAGGCCTGTGTTTAGCCCTGTCAATGAATCCTTTTCTTCTATGCAATGTCAGGAAACTTTTGGTCCCGGATAAAGACATCCATTCATGTCTTTGCGAATAAGCTCAGACTTTCCTTCTGTGTTTTGTAGGTGCCTGTTATGTCCATCTCCCTGAGAAGTTTTAATTGTACATGGTGAGAACAGGGTGACCATGTTCCTTCTGATATGCTTCACAGCGGTGGCACACAGTAGGTCAACACCAAACCCTTCTGCGAGGCCAGGAGTTCCACCAGAGCAGGGGCCCTGACTTGTTTCTACATTATCAGCCCTTGGCACCCTGCCTGGCCACATAGAGAGGTACAAAACTAAGGCTTACTGAAGGAATAAAGGAACTGCTATCTTACTAATCCATCAGTTTGCCATTCATGTGCTTATCTAATTCTTTTACACACAGATTATATTTTTGACCTGCCAGAGTAGCAATCCCTTATACATACGTGGGCTTGATAGCTTACGCTTTGACTGTGAGTAATGACCACTAATGAACATCTGGTGGATAAAACGGGTTCCTTGTTACCTGTGGGGACACTGGGCTCAGAGGTGAGACCCTTTGCCAAAGATGCCCAGCTGGGAAGTATCAGAATAAAGACAGGGTCTCAAAAGCACCTGTGGCAAGGTTCCTGGTGCCAAAAATGTCCCAGCTGTGACTCTTGCCTTCTTTGGTTATTGCCCCTGTGTAGCCACCTCCTTCCAGATGCCCAGCCTGGGGAACTCGGCTATGGGTAGATGAGGTGCAGGGGAAGAATCACAGCTAGAGCCAGGGTTAGTGTCTAGCGGCCCTTCTCCCCTGAGCCTGCTCTCTCTTTATGTGCTCAAGGCGCCCTGGACCCAGGCTGAGAGGGCAGGGAGGAGCCAGGATGCTGCTGTGCGGCGGTGGGGTCTGGCCTCCCCTCAGAACTCCCAGCACCAGGAAAAGGCCAGCAAATGGTTTCCGTGGCAACCTGCTTCCCACCCCTACACCCCCACACTCGTCCCTGCAGCTGCAGCCCCTGGTGGGCCCTGCAGTGGGGGCTATGGGTGCCCCTGTCAGCCCTGTGCCCATGTCCTCCCCCACTGGGCTCTAGGGCCGCAGGAGGTGGGAGATGGTTCAAGCCCCAGGCAGGCTGCTCACTCGGAGTTGGAGCTCTGCCTGCCGCGGTTCCCATGGGGACAGCCATGGGCACGTGCTGCCTGTGGTCAGACACCAAATCAAAACCACCTGCAATGCAGGCAGCTCCTCTTGGCCTCAGAACCTTTGGAAGAAACACTGGGCTGCGGGTGCTCTGTGCCTTCAGTGCCCTCCCCACAGCCCCAGGCAGAGGTGGGTATGAGAACTCAGGACTACAGCTTTGCGTTCCAGGTGGAGGGCATTCCCTCTGTACGGGGGCCTGGGGAGTCTGAGATGACTGAAGCAGGGCCAGCACCTCAAGGAAGCGGGGAAGAAGACAAGCCTTGGAGCTGATCATCATGGTGCAGCCAGGCCGAGCCACAGTGGAGCTCAGCGCAGGAGACAGGAGGGACCCATTATCCTCGCTGGGAGTTTCAGACGTGGAGGGGGCTGTTCTGAGAGAGGGACACCTGTGTTCTCATGAGCCCAAGGGCATGCACTGGGACATCACAGAGCTGGGGGTGGGTCGATGTCCCCCTGGGGTTCCAAAGGACCAGGATGAAGATGGAGCAGGTCAGTGAACAACCGGGATGGTTGGCCTTCATGTGAGCAGGCGGTACCCGGGAAGAAAAGCTCCTTTGCAGTGAACAGAAGTGAGCTGGGTGCTATGTTAATTTGAATACTAAAACAGATGTGTTTTGTTTTGTAGCTGCCCCCCCCCAGCTCCTCGTTACAATAGGACTGGATGGGGGTGGTGCTGGTGAGAGAAATGCACCACTGCTCACATTATCTTTGAAACAGATTCATATTCGTTTAAATGACAATTGTTTTAGAGTCATAATTGAACCCTGTTTTCATAATTTCAAAGTGAGAGAAAAAAAAGGTAGAAGAAAAGACACCTAAATCATCCATGGCGGTGCAATCTGAAGGCAGTGTCCTCAGACAATAGCACTTCCCGGTGCAGAGGGCTGCTCAAAGGAAAGTGCCTTGCCTGGTGTGGCTTCTGCGAAGCTGAATGAAGAGGGTTTCAGAAGAAGAGAAAACACTTGGGATCTTGACCCTCTTCACCCAGGCAAGAGGAAAACTCAGAGCCGCGCTGAAGGAAGCTGGGAGTGCTCTGAAAGCACCATGCCCAGGAGAGTCCGGCGGCGGAATGCAGTTTAATCTAAATGGACAAAGGAAACAGAGTGCATGTTAATGGATATTTCAATTCAAGATGAAATACGAGTCCAAGAGCATTTCACTATAATATATATTTAATTGAAATGAACTACATATCTTACATCAAAAGTGATGCTAGCAGTTCCATGCAGAGTGAGAACGGCTTGGTGACCTTTGGTTTCTCCCTCTCTAACACTTATCTGAGGAAAGAACTGTGAGCTCAAACATTTGATGAATGAATGATTGAATGAATAAATGAACAGGGTTGGAACTGGCAGAGAAGGTTTTAAAATGTACTTTTAATAATGCAATTAATGTTCTATGCTTTCTAGGTTTTCCACAGTGAAAAGATGTTACTTTGATCATTGGAATAAGATTTAAAAGTGGGTGAGAGGAGAGTTCTCTTGAGGGAGCATCTCCTGCGCGGGGCAGTGGTGCTCTCCCAGGCCAGAGATGGTGCCCTCCTGACCCATGAGCCAATCAAAGGTGACAGAGGAAGGGAGATGGTGACCATCTGGGACAGAGCTTCTCTGTATCAGTTTTGGCGCTGGTATTCCAGGGGAGGGCACACAGGCGGCCTCTTTCTCCAAGAACTCAGTGTCGCAGCTCACATCTGTAATCCCAGTGACTCAGGAAGCTGAGACAGGAGGATGGCGAATTAGAGGAGAGAGCCAGCTTGTGCAACTTAGTGAGACCCTGTCTGAAAATAAAAAATAAAAAAAGGGCCTGGGGGTGTCTAGCATGTGCAAGGACCTGGGTTCGGCCTCCCAGTACTGCCAAAAAATAAAAATTAAAAAAAAGGCTCATTTACTTAGCACATGAAACTCCAGTGGGTGCCTGTGGCCAGAAAGCTGTGGCCCAGAGCTGAAGGGCAGCAGGCAGATGTGGGAAACACATCCACCCAGAAACCACTGTGGTTGCAAAGAAGCGTGCGCCTGACCCATGACCCTCAGTACTCGAGACCCCAGACAGGACAGACCACGTCTCATCTCCCTCACTGTGCTTTCTAGCACCAAGCAGGAAATGCACCCAACGATTTCACTTCAGGGGGTGAAGGTGGGTGGGCACCTGGCCAAGAGGCTCAGGGCTATGGGATAGGGAATGTGGAGAAAAGAGCTGAGGAGAGGCGTTCTCCAAACGCCTTCCATCCTGCTTGCCAAACTGCAAATGGCCTGTGGCAGCGCAAACCTGTGTCCCAGTGCACTTGTCCCAAGATTTTACTTGTCTTTCTTTTTTTTTGGGGGGGGGGTGGAAGAGGGTAGATTTGGAGTTGGTTCCAAGAATCTATATTTTTCACAAATGCCCTGAGGCAGAGTCAAGCATTATGGTTTGGATACTTGGGTACTGAACTAGTCATTTGGGCTGCTATAACCAAATACCACAGATTGTGTGGAATAGGCATCTTTCTTCCTCTTCTTCCTCCTCCTCTTTCTTCTTCTATCTTCTTCTATTTCTCCTCTCTCTCTCTCTCTCTCCATTTTCTTATAAGGCCACCAATCCTATCTGATTAGGGCCCCACCCTCATGAGCTCATTTAAACTTCACCATCTCCCAAAGGCCCCATCTACTCACACAATCACATTGGGTGTTAGGGCTTCAGCTTGTGGATTTGGGTGACACAATTCAGTCTGTTACCTGTACCACTCCTGTGGGGAGCGGGGCCTGAACACCTGGCCGGGTGAAGGACATTGTGCCAGGAGATGGCTGGATGCCAATGTGCCCTCCCTTTTCAGGTCATCTGTTGGCAGCAAGAAGGGTTTTAACTTCACTGCGATGCTCTGGGCCAAGTCATACTACATTACTGCATGTCTCTAACATTAAACTGAGTGTGTCTCTGAGCTCGCCTTGCTCTGGGGGTAAGACCCTCACCTCAGTCATCCTGGAGATCCTCATCTCTCTACCTCCTCTCAGGAGCCAGCCTCAGTGGCAGCCTCCTTGCCTATGCCCGCATTACTTTTGAAGGCCACCAGCTGCTGCCTGGTGCTGTGCTCGGCAAGGCTCCTTTCTCCAGGGCTGGGATGCCAGGGCCTGGGCTCCCTGTCCACTGAGGTGGTTTTGCCCTGGTTCTCCACCTCCCTTGGACACTCCTGATGCTGCTGGCCCTGGCTCTCTCCCCAGATAAAGGTAGCAGCGGGCAGAAAGTCACGAGGCCTCTGCCCCTCAAGAAAGACCCCTCCTGGATTCTAGGGGATCTCCAGTTCATCCTCAGCATAGGAAGCTCAATCCTGCTCTGGAAGGCCATGTAGACTGTGCCCAGTGCCTGAGACATGGCAGGCCTATCCCTCCTTGTGGCTGGCACTTGGGGAAAACAGGCTGATGGTGGGCAGCTAGGTACCTACTACAGTATGAAGACCCTGCCCTGCTGGGATCAATGACCAGCCCCTCCCAGGCCCCCTGTAGCATTCAGGCCGGAAACAGGATGTGGTATCACTCAGTCCAGAAGGCAGGAAAGATCCAGCATGCATGTTTCCTAACTGGCTGAAAAGTCTTGGAGCCAAAAGTTATGTGGAGTGTCTGCCCGAGGCTGAGGAGACCACAGGACATCCATGCTGGGAGGGCACCTACAGTCCTGTCAGTCTCACAGGTAGGAATCAGAGACCCAGGGAGGAAGGAGACTTGCCACAGTCACACAGCAAGTCAGTGCTGGGGCAGGATGGATCCCAAGACCCTGCCTTCCATGAAGCCCTGCTCTTCTGGTCTTGTCTGGTGTGGCCAACCTCCTCTGACTGGACTTTGTTGTTGTTGCTGTTAGGTGCCATTGTGTCAGGCCTGACTCATAGCAACCCCACGTACAAAAGAACGAAACACTACCCAACACTGTGCCACGCACATGATCTTTCAATGTTTGAGCCCATTGTTGCAGCCACTTTGTTTCTTCTTATTTGGAGTGGTGCCACAACAGCAAAAGGAGGACCCAAGGGCTTTACTCCGTTCCCATCATTAAGATCGATTCTATTTTGAGGAGGCAACTCTTCCCCATTCGTTTCTTGAATGCCTTCCAGCCTGGGGGTGCTTATTTTTTGGCACTGTGTTTGACAGTGCTCCTCTGCTATTCATAGGGTTCTCTTTCTTTCTTTTTAAACTTTTTATTAGTAATTTTTAATGTACAGCTTACTGAGTCTCCTGACATTTCCATACATGCCTTTCATTGTACATTGCTCACATTAACCTCCCCCTTACTTCCCCCTTACCTCCCCCTTACTCTCGCTTCATAGAGTTTTCAATGGTTAATTGTTTCGAGAGTGGATTGCCAGGTCCTCCTCCCTAGTCTGTCTTGGTCTGGAAGCTCAGGTGAACCTTGTCCACCATGGGTGGCCCTGCTGGTATCTGAGACACTGGTGGCATAGTTTTCAGCATCACAGCGACATGCAAGCCCCACAGCACAACAAGCTGACAGACACGTGGGGGCTGAGCAGACTTGCTTTGCTAACCTTAACATCCGCATGCCCTTTATCTGAAAACTTTCAGTACACCTAGATGCCCTTGGGAGATGCACATTCACCATGGCCACCCCCCACCGCCCAGGGTAGCCAGCGGCAGCCTGTGGGGCCTGTGCTTCTGAGCATCCTCCCTTCCCCCTGAGTGAGGCCTGGGAGAAATGCAAAGAGAGCAGAGCGGCCGGAAGCCCAGATGCCCCACTTCAGTAGCAATGCTAGCGGGACCATGGGGAGGGGCTGCAGTGCATTTCTTTGGGACGTGGAGCCTGGTGTCCTGACCTGGGTAGACCGTGGCCCAGGCTCCAAGTCAGCACTGACCTCCTGCAGGAAGCTGCTCTGCCCGTGGAGGAAGGATGCTGGGAGCGAGGTCAAAGGGCACTAACCACCCAGACAGCAGCTGCCAAGGGTTTGCACCCACCATGTCCAAAAAGCCTGGTCTGGATCCTCCCACCCAACCCCTAGCAGGCAGTGCAGGCAAGCGGGGTGCAGCTGGAGCAGGGAAGGGCTCCATGGGTGACATTTGGGGGCCACAATGGATCCCTGGGGACCATAGGGCAGGGAGGAGATGTGCTACAGTTTGGATCTGGGGTCCCCCTGCAGGGCTCATGAGTTGGCCCGCAGCCCATGTGCTCCTGGGACGGCGAGTC
>VMDO01002640.1:34282-72098 GCA_007922755.1 Pedetes capensis
CTCTCTCTCTCTCTCTCTCTCTCTCTCTCTCTCTCTCTCCCCTCCCTTGCTTCCCAGAGGCCCCTGAGGTGAGTGGGGGTCCTCTTTGAATTGATTCAGGACTTGCAGCAGCCACCACCACAGCCCAAGTAAAGATACTCATGAAAGAGGACGTCCAGGAGAGCCTCAGACGTGGCAAGAACGATGGGATGAGTGTGTTGGAAGCCAGGGGGTGGATTTGAGGGGGTTCATGACAACAGGTCTTTTATGGGAACCAATCTTTTATGCAAACGTTTACCTCTTTTGATTGTAGCCCTCTCCTCCTTTAGGCTGATGCTCTCCCGTGTTCTGTCGCAGTGCCGGGAAGCTGAGTAGCACAGGCCGGGGCCTTCCTGCCAACACATTCTGAGCGAGGTCTGAGGCCCCTCCTTCACCTCTCCCAACAGCTGGCCGGCCAGCCCCTGGGAGCCGCCCTGGCTGGGGTACAAGCGCACCTGCAGCCTACCAACCACAAGGGCAGAGGAGGAGGCCGCCTGGCCTGCACGGCGCCAGCTGCATCCGCCCCGTGACTGGCCCACCCAAGCTACCCTCACAGCAGACACAGTACCGACCGCTTGGGGGGCAAGTGGTGGATCTGGGACCCTCCAGCGTGCCTATTCCGCAGCACCAGGCCCACACCAGGGTATTGGCCCGCTGGTGAGGCAGGCCCCAGAGAGGCAGCTGGTGGCAGGGGCCCTGGAGGACATGGCGATGGTGAACCATGCAGCCGGGCAGAGCAGGGAAGGCAGAGCGCTGCCTTTCCCTGGGCTTCCTGGGCTCCCATGGCAGCCCCGTGGACCACTGGCCTGTGGCTCTCACTTGGTGGCACACTTTTCCAGAGTTGCTAATGAAGTGGCTGATGCCTGCAGACCTGTGTGCCGTTTATGCCTGCAGAAGCCCAGTGAGGACACCCTGCCCCTGCCCTGCCCCAGGCCCCTTGAACTGGCTCCTGGTAGGACGTCCACCCCGAGGTTAGCAGGGTCATCCCAGTTACAGCCTCACCACAGGGTCGGTACCACTTCCTGACAACCAGGCCTGAAACAGTTCTTCCAGGAGTAGAATGGGGAGCCCCGGGGGAATAGGCCTGCCCTTTGGTCTTCTCTATACCCTATCCAGGCCCTTCAAAATTTAGCAGAAATACATACAGTGCAATAACTATCTGCTATGCAGTGACAGCCGTCAGTGCTCACTGAGCTGTCTCGTTGAAGGCCCACAGCTACCACAGGAAGTGTTATCTTACTGTCACCACTTCTTAGATGATTAGGGCCTCAGAGACTGAGAAGTGCAGCCAAGGTCACCCGTTAACTATTTGGGAGAGAGTAGATGTGATCTCCAACCAGCCTCCCCGTCTGCCACGATTTCTACTCAGGGAGAGAACAGAGAGCCCTTGTGAGGAGGATGGGGTAGACCCTGGTCCAGTGGCACATTCATAGACCTGTGGCTCATCCCACCAAAATCTGTCCATTCCTGGTCATTTTGATTCTAATTTCCATTCCATTATTTCGTCCTGGGAAAGGAATAATATGCAATGTAACATGTTACATTGCCCTTCAGCGGAGAAATTCCCCGCAACTGCTTGAAACAGAGACTCACAATATAGTGGCTTTAAGAACATGTGGGCCTCTTTTTATGTAGTATAATGTGATGTGCAGAAGTAGATGGTCTAGTGCTAATGGAGCAGACCCACAATTCCCTCAGGTCTCACCCTCTTTCCACGTGTTGACTAGTGTCCTCAAGATAAAGCTTCTTTTCTTTAGAGTACCTCATGGATACAACATGGCTACTGGAGCCCTACCTTCACATCTGAATTCCAAGCAGCATGAAGGGGAGGGTCATGAAGGATAGAAAGTCACATGTACTGGTTTACCTCTTCTTGTAAGGATCTTTTCTGGAAGCCTCCTCCAGCAATAGCTACTTAAAATTCATTGTTTAGAACTTAACACATAGAAGTCTGGCTTTAAGGGATGATAGAAATTGTAGTTGTTAAAGGCTAGTCACTTTGATGCCCTAATAAAACCAGGTTTTTCTAAATATAAAAAGGAAGTGGGTGGAGACTGGGTGAGGTCTCCACCATCTCCACCTCGGCTTTCCTCTGCCTTGGCCTGGCTTTGCTCTCTCTGGACAATGACTACTCTGGGGCCCTTGGAGACCAAACTGCAGGTGGTGTCCCCCATCGAATCCCTGCATTAAACCTTCTCCAACAGCAGCCTCACTGCCCAGTGCCTCTCTGGACTGGCTGCAGTTTGGGGAGAACAAATGCCTTTGGCTGGCTGTGTCCCATGGCAGCTGTGAGACCCAGGGGAGCACCTTATAAACTGTGATGCCTCTTCCTGATGTCTCTGAGTCCCTGTGAGCACTACCTGGCTTCTAAATTTGTGCTCCGATAGCCTAAGACTGGGTGATTTGTAAAGAATGGAAATTTATCCCCTACAGTTCTGGAAGCTGGAAGCCCAAGGTCAGAGGCAGGCACCTGGCAAGGGCCTTCTTCACGTAGTAGAGGGTAGGTAGAGGCAAAGGTAGAGGCAAAATCCCACCCGTGAGGGCAGAGCCCACACGGCCTCTTAACACTGTGTCGATGGCAATTAAATTTCAACCTGCATGTTGGAGCGGACACACATGCAAACCCCAGCACAACCACTGCCCAGGGCTCCCTAACCCTATGGGGCTCCTGGACTGGCCACATTGCATCTCCTGGGACGTATATGAAGTGCAGACTCTCAGGCCTACCATGCACTATGGAGTCTGAATTCGCATTTTAACAAAATCCTGGGATACTCATGGACACGTTTAAGTTTGAGAAGGACCGCTGCAAGGGCTGTGGGCAAGGTGCCTGGAGGTAAGGGAGCCAGCCTGAGATGCTTCTTCAACCTGATGAAGTGTCCCGGGAAAGGCGACCTGCCCGGGGCTCTCTCTGGCCATTGCTTTAGGAGGGCTGTGCATGCGCTCCCCCTTCCTAAAGCGTGGGCTCCAGGCAGCAGCAGCAGAGGTGCCATACTGGAAATGCATCAGAGGCCACCTTACCAGGCTCCCTGGTGATGCACCGTTACGTAAGAGTCTGAGGGACCTTGCACCCAGTGCTCTGGGGCTCCTGGAGAGCAAGAAATAAAAGTGATGTGGCAGCTGGCCCCAGGTACCCAGCTTATGATGTGGGAATTGAGTGTCCCCCCACAGACCCAGAGTCAGGTGCAGAGGAGACAAAGCCCTCTGGAAGCCCAGTGACTGGCCCACCCCACCCCACCTGCCACATGGCTGGGGCTGGGGCACCGATGGGTACCTGGTGACAGACGCCAGAGTAGCAGGTGCGCTCTGGGCATGGCCAGGACAGGGGGCACCCCTGGCAGTGCCCCCCCCAGAGGTGCCCCACCTTCATGCTGCAGAAGGAAGCGCCGCCCACCTCTACCTCGCCGACTTCTCCCTGCTGAACGCTCGGTTGTTAAAGAGTCCTTTCAAACTGTTCGGTTTTTGGACTAAATAAAGCCACGCTCCTTCTCCCATTGAGCTTATAATGGAGTCTAATTTTTCAAAGAAGCCAATTAATGGCTTTGTAAATATAAAAGAAAGGATCCCAGCTTTTTTTCTTGACCAAAAAGCCCTAGCAATTGGTCCTACAAAAATGTCAAATTTTGCTCTACAGAATGGCAGGACTCCTCCAAGGAGAATAACAGGAAGTGAGTCATGGAGGGCACCCTGAGGCCACTGGCCCCCACAAAGGGCCCCTGGGCAGTGAAACCTGGCTGCCACCGGCCTACTCAGAAGGGGGACGGTCAGCATCTTGCCAGGCTGGGCTGCTCCGTGGCACTGGCACTGTTGGCATGCTGGCTCACCACGCGGGCAGAGTCAGGGCTCAGCTTCGAGGAAAGCTCACCTAGAGATAATGCTAAAGTCACCCAGGAACTCTGTGAGCCCCTCTGGCTGTCATCTGGGCCCCATGAGCTGGGCGGCTTCCCTGCCAAGCAGGCACAGTCCTGAGGGATTCCTCCCCTGATGTCTCCTGGATGAACTCAGGCTGGATCTTACTCTGCCTTTAAGCTCCCCACCTGCCCACTGTCCCTCCTTCTCCCAAGCCCCCTTCTCCACCCCTTGCCTTAGTCCCCCTTCAGTTCTGGGCCCTGGCAAGGCCCTCAGGAGGCTAGGGCTCCTCCCAGACTCCCCACATTTTCCTGGGATGAGTCAGAAGATATTCAGACCGCGCAGAGCCCTGTGGCTGCAGTGTTGGTGCGACAGTGAACTTTCCACACAGGCCTGGCCTTGAGTCCCTGTGATGGTCAGTCAGTGAGCAGAATCCTTGAATCCTCAGCCAGTTCAGGAAATGTTAATAAAGTGGTTATTTACGTAGGAAGGATGGAATTGTATTATTTATCTACTGCTGAGTAATAAGTCACCCCGATACTTTGCAGCTTAAAACAACAAACAGTTGCTACTTCGCTCAGCTTTTGAGGGGTGAGACTTGGCAGTGGCTTAGCTGGATGATTCTGGCTCAGGGTCTCTTTCCAGGTTGTAGCCAAGCTGACTGCAGAGGTGATAATCATCCAGCTGCAGGAGCCGTGTCATGCTCGCTCAGGGAACTATGAGAACACCGTGAGTCCTGTGGCCACTGAGCCTCTCCCTAGAGCCACCCACCCACACACCTGGGGGCCCCCTCCCTCTGAGGGAGGAGCCCATGGAACGCAAGCCAGAGGGTACCCAAGGCAGAAGTTGCAGGTTTTTGTAACATGATCTCCAAAGTGACATACGGTCTCTTGGGCTGTATGCAGACTGCTGTGGTGTGGGAGGGGCACTCACAGGCATGGATGCCAGGGGCGAAGACCCCAGGGAGCCATCCGGGAAGCTGTTACTGTGTGAGTTCAGGGTGCTAGGCACCAAAGACCAACCAGAGCAGGAAGCCTTTCCAGCCCTCACTCTGGAAGGGGCAAAGGGAAGATGGGGCTCCTGTGCCCAGGGGTGCTGGGACAGGCCAAAGGATCGCTCGAGAGGTGTGGCACAGCCTGGAGCAGAGAGGAAGCAGGGGGACAGCTGGTGTCTCTTGTTGCTGGTCCTTCCCTTTGGCTGGACTCAACTGAAGTAAAACGGGAGAGGATCCCCAGATGCAGCCTGAACAGATCTGTCTCCCTGGATACGGATCAAGGAAGAAAAGGGCAGAGGATGCAGTCGAGACGGGTGGGTGGGTGAATGGATTCTAACCAGAACCTGAAATGCTCTCTGGCTGCCCAAGCTGCCCTGGCCCCTCTCCTCTTACCCCCGCTCCAGATATGTTCTCAGATCCTACACCTAAAGGTCACACTTGGCCACACTCCAAGCCACTACCTCAGTACTCACTTTGGCTAATCCTGAGGACCCTCTGCCACACCGAGCAGCACCCAGTCTGTCTGGCCAGTGCCCATGCCTTACCAAAGATTAAATATTTTGAATGTCACCCTTGACCAGAAGAGACAGCAAAGAAAATCATTTGAGCCAAAGCAGAGGGGCTATGTCTGGAGTGCAGAAAGCCCATCATCCCAGCTCCAGGCACAAGGAAAGCTGGATGAGGGGATGTTGGGTCTAGGAAAAGGAGAAGCTCTGTTAACTTCCTGGGCCATGGTTCTGAAGCGAACCCAGCCAGGGCATAACCGTTCCACAGGGAAGGCTCCCTGGCTCAGAAGAGCTGCTGTTTTGGATCCAGGACGAATCTTTTAGGATCCCCAGCATTTTGTCTGTGCATTGGCCTACTTTATCAGGTCCCTGGGGCAGAATGAAAGGCGGGGTACAGAAAGCCCACGTTCTCAGACAGAACTTTATCCATACCCATGTCTCTCAACTTGCAATGAAGCCAGGCAGGGAGGCTCCTGGAGATGGGGTCCAGAGCTGCCTTGGGAAGAGAGCAAAGACAGGGGCATTCCAGTGGTGGGAAGGAGCCTTGGTAGGACAAGGGGGCAGGGGCCGCTATGGTCATGCACAGCACTCCTGCACAGGAAGACCCCAGCGCCCCATTTTCCTCCTTCCCCATTAGCTCCTGCCTCAGGCCAGCCACAGCACATCAGGGGACCCTGAGGAAGGGCCTGTGCTGGTGGATGGCATCGGGAGCCCTCTGGAAAGGGGGAAAGGCCCCTGTACCCCTGACTGTGCTTTTGCCCAGTTCTTTGCATGCCGATTAAGATGAGCTTATTCTCTCTCCGAGGAGAAATGCACTCAGAATTTCCCCCTTTTCCAAAACCTCGGCCTGTGGTTGCTTTTGCCCTTGACTATTCACTCACAGACTTCCAACGTGGCTCGTGTGGCCCATTCATGCTCTGTTCACCAGGGGACACGGCCGGTGAGGATGCACAGACCTCCGAAAGCATCACTGCCAGCCCGGACACTATACGACTGTCAAATCAGGCCCAGAGAGAAGATGAGCTTTGCTCAAAGTCACCCAGCAAGTTGGCGGGAAAGCCAGAATCAGCCTGCACCCGCCCCCACCCCCCTCACTATGAGTGAGGAAGGATGGGAAGTTTTCTCAGCACGGCAGGCGGGAGTGGGAGGCTAGCTGGGGCCCCAGTGGCTCTTAGAGAAGCTGCTGCTGGGCTCATCAGAGCATTCTTAAGTGCAATTGACTTTCAGGCATTAAACTTTTACCAGAATGAGCTCATATGGTCTGTAGGGAGACAGAAAGTGCCT
This sequence comes from Pedetes capensis, assembly GCA_007922755.1. Lineage (NCBI taxonomy): Eukaryota > Metazoa > Chordata > Mammalia > Rodentia > Pedetidae > Pedetes > Pedetes capensis. The sequence continues at coordinate 40,934 of VMDO01002640.1, forward strand.
GGCATTTCCTGCCTCCAGGGACCATGTCTGGGGTGCAGAAAGCCCAACCTGCAGGCTCCGGGCTGGAAGCCTCCCCTGAGAGAGAGAAAGGGAAGGGCTCCCAGGGGATGCTGGGTGCCCCAGTGGCCCTCCCCAACTCCTGGTGGGTGGGACCAGGGGCTGAGACCCCAACTCAGCAGCCCTCCAGCAGCCAGGTGCTGCTGTGAGTGAGGACTGCAGGCGTGGGAGAGGGGGCAGACACCTCTGTCCCTGCTCAGAGCCTCCCCGACCCTGCTCATTCACCAGTCTGTCCCTGGATCCATATCACCATCAATCAACACCTTGTTTCAATCACTACCCACCCTTGGCATGAATTTTTTCTATATCTGTGTAATGAGGAGCGGGCCAGGAATGTTCTGGTTTCTGAAGCTTCGTCATCCCCTAACAAGGCACTACTCATAATTCTTACACCAGGGCTGCTTTCCGGATCATGGGGAAGCCACTTTCCACCTCTGGGAGGGAACTGCCTTTGCTTGTTGTGTCTCGCAGGCAGGTGGGCAAATGCCGCAGCTTGGCGAGCCTCTCTGGAACAGCAGCCGCCTTTGCCTTCAGACTTCACAGCTGAAAAGAAGATCTGGAGGCCAGGGGAGACTCCCACAAGGAGCCCCAAACCTTGAGGGCTGGAACTTTCTTATAGGTTTGTTGAAGTGACACACCAAGCACTGTGCCTGCTTAAAGAGGGCCATGTGGCACATGATGACATCTTTCATTTATTTGTGAATCATCACCACCATGAAGAGAGTGAACATTCTCATCAATCTCAAGTTTCCTTAAAGGGTCTTCTTTCCCCTTCGTCTTGTCAACCTGCCCCATCCCCAGGGGACCACTGGATTACCTTTTGTCACTCTAGTTTGCATTTTCTAGAATTTTTAATAAATGGAATATCCTCCATTATATACTTGCATTTTCCCCAGCTGCTTTCACCTAATATAATTGCTCTGAGGATCATTCATGTCATTGTGTGTATCAATGGTTCATTGTTTTATGGTTGCTAAATAGTATAGCATGGGATGGATATACTGCTGTCTATCCCTTCACCGCCTGCAGCTATACCGCTGTGGTATCTGATCCCGTCAGATCTAGGAAGCTAAGCAGGGTCAGACCTGGTTAGTACTTGGATAGGAGAACGCTTGGGCACACCAGGGGCTGTAGGCTTGGGAGAAGGACCCGGTAGCCCACTCCCAAAAGTCAATCAGCCATTGAAAACCCTATGAATAACAGAGAATCACTGACGATAGTATTTCGTCTGTTGCACATAGGATTGCTATGAGTCAGACCCGACTCTACAGCACCTAACAACAACAATCCCTTCACCTGTTGGTGGACATTTGGGTTGTTTGCAGGCTTTAGGTATTAAAAAAAGGCGACTAATTAGCATTTTTAAGACATCTGGCTGTGTAACCCAGATGGACCTCAAACTCACTATATACCCCAGGCTGGCCTCAAACTCATGATCTTCCTTTCCTGTCTCCTCCTCCCAAGTGCTGGGATTACAGGGATTTGCCACCACATTTGGCTTTAGAATTCACGTTTAAAATCACTAATTCTAATTTACAGTTGTTCTTTGCTAGTGCAGAGAAATACAATTGATCTTAAAATAATAATCTTGTACCCTGCTGCCTTGCTAGCTTCAGTTTTTCCCCTATATTCTATAGGGTTTTCTACATAGTCTCCCATGTCATTTTCAAGCAAACTCAGTGTTGTTCCTTTTGTAATCTATCTGGATGTCTTTTCATTTTGACTTTTTTTTCCTTTCTTACTTTTTCTTGCCTTATTTCTCTAGCCAGAATTTCCCATGTGATGTTGAAAAAAGTGGTATGATCAGACTTGCCTTGCTCCTAATCTTGTTGTTGTTGTTAGGTGCCGTCGAGTCAGTGTCCGACTCATAGCGACCCTACACACAACAGGGGGAACACTATTGTCAGTGCTTCTCTGCTGTTCATAGGGTTTTCAATGATGGATTGATATTTGGGAGTGGATTGCCGGGTCCGTCTCCCGCTCCTAATCTTAAGGGAGAGTATATCTTCATGTAGTTAGTTCTCATTTTATTGCATGCTTTTCATCAGGTTGAAGAAGTACTCTTCTTATTCCTAATTTGCCTTATAAAAAAAACTGAAGGCTGGACATGGTGGTGCATAGCTGTAATCCCAGTGACTCAGGAGGCAGAGGCAAGAGGATTGCATGTTCAAGGCCAGATGCAGCCTGTGTAACTTAATGAGGTCCTGTCTCAAGGTGAAAAATAAAAAAGAATTGGGGGTTCAGGTCAGTGGTAGAGTGTATGTACAAAGTATACATGAGGCCCTGGGTTCAGCCCCCAGTACTACAATAAATAAATAAAAAACAAATATATATATATATATGTATATATATACATATATGTATATATATATACACACACATATGCACACACACATACAGACATACATAAATAAATAAGAAATGTATATTAGATTTTGACAAATGAATCTTTAATGAATCTTTTTAATTCATCATAGCAGTACACTGACTGATTTGCAATATTAGACCAACTATGTATTTCTGGGACAAATCTCAATTGGTTATAATATATTTTTAAAAAAATATTTTTCTGGGTTTGATTTGCTAAATTTTGTAAAAAATTCTTTGAACCTATGTTCATGAAGGATATTGGTTTGTCTCAAAATGTCTTTATCTGGTTTTCATATTAGGGTAGTATTGGCCTCATAAAATGAATTAGAAATATTTCCACCTCTTCAATTTTGCAGAAGTTTGTGTAGAACTGGAATTATTTTTCTTTCCCTCAATGTCTGATATAATTCACCATTTGAAGCCATCTCAGCCTAGAATTTTCTTTGTGGAAAGTGGTTTAACTACACATTCAATTTAAAAAATAGATATAACAGTATTCAAGGTATTATTTCTTCTTGAGTGAGGTTGATTTGTTTCTTTTAAGGCATTTGTCCATTTTCTCTAAGCTGTTGAGTTAATCAGAATAAAATTATTTGTGATAACCTCTTATTATCCTGCTATTGTCTGTAGAATTCTTGGTGATATCATCTTTTTTATTCTTGATATTGATCATTGTGTGTTTTTCTTTTTGCTGACCAATCTATATAAAAGTTTATTAGTTTTAGTAGTATTCCCAAAGAGCCAGCTTTTGGTTTAATTTATTTCATTACTTTTCTGATTTATACTTCATTAATTTTTCTCTTTATATCACTTCTGCTTACTTTAATGTACTCTTCTTTTTTTCCAGTTTATGTGAAAACTAAAGTCATTGATTTGAGAACTTTCTTTTTCTAATGTAACATTTAGTGCTATACAATTTTCTCCAGCTATTGCTTTAGCTGTACTCACATATTTTCATATGCTGTTTTTTATTTAGCACATTGTAATTTCCCTTTTTATTTCTACTTTGACTTATAAGCTATTTGTTGTTGTTGTTAGGGGCTGTCAAATTGGGACCAACTCATAGCAACCCTGTGTACAACAGAATGAAGCACTGCCCGACGCTGTGCCATGCACATGATCTTTTTTATGTTTGAGTCTATTGCTGCATACACTGTGTCAATCTAGTTAGTTGAGGGTCTTTTTTTTTTTTCTAACCCACCACTCTCCCAAACATGATTTTCTTCTCCAGGGATTGGTCTCTCCTGACAACATGACCAAAATACATAAGATGCATTTTAGCCATCCTTTTTTTCCGAGGAGCACTCTGGTTGCATTTGTTTTAGGACAGATCTGTTGGTTCTTTTGGCAGTCCATGGTATATTCTATACTCTATGAATAGTAGAGAAGCACCGACAATAGTTCTGGGTGTGGAACAGTGTTGAATAGTGTTTCATCTGTTGTACACAGGGTCACTATGAGTAGGATCTGACTTGATAGCACCTAACAACAACAACAAATGTTTTTCAAGTACTACCTTTCATTAATTTTTGTGAAAGAACTATCTGGAAGTCTGACTAGGAATTATGAATAGAGTTTGAGGAACTTGCGTGATTAGGCTTCATAAGTAACTGCATGCCTATAATCCCAGCACTCAAGAAGCCAAGGGAGGAGGACTGCAAGCTCAAGGCCAGCCTAGGCTTCATATAAAGAAATCTTTCTCAAAAAATATATGTACTAGTGTGTGTATATGTACGTATATATATTTACACACACATATAGCTCTACATATGTATATATATGCTCTTCATATATATGTGTGTATGTATATATGTGTGTGTGTTTCTATAAGCTAAGCCCTGTGAACAGGGTGAAAAGCTTAGCATATGGAAACACATACATATATGGAAGGGGGTATACACACACACACACACACACACACACACAGCTGTTTTATTGTTGCTGTTAGATACTGTTGAGTCAGATTCGACTCATAGCAACCATATATACAACAGAATGAAGCACTACCCCACACTGTGCCATGCCTGGCACTATGTCAGTGCTTCTCTGCTATTCATAGAGTTTTCAATGGCTGATTATTTTGGGATTGCTTCAGGAGTAGGCTGCCACATCCTTTTCCCACTTTTGCGGTGCTGGAAATCAAACCCAGGGCCTCAGAATCTGCAGAGCAGCACTCTACAAACTGAGCTAAACCCTAGCCCATCCATATATATATGACATCTAATAACAATTCCATATGCTAAGCAATCCATATATATATATGCAATATATAAGATATATATATATGTGTATATATATATATATTGGGAGAAGGGCCTGGCAATCCACTCCCAAGGCAATCCTGAAACAGTCAGCCATTGAAAACCCTGTGAGGGTCGCTATGAGTAGGATACCGACTCGACGGCACCTAACAACAACAACAACAACATATAGTTGTTAGGTGCCGTTGAGTCGTGTCCAACTCATAGCGACCCTCATAGGGTTTTCAATGGCAGATTGTTTGGGGATTGTATTGGGAGTGGGTTGCCACATCCTTCTCCCATTTTTGCGATGCTGGGAATTGAACTCAGGACCTCAGAGACTGCAGAGTGGCAATCTACCAACTGAGCTAAATCCCAGCCCATATATATATATATATATATATATATATATATATATATATATTGCTTAGCATATGGGAGGGGGATAAGGGGACTTGATGCTATGCTGGCACAGTAGACATCATATTTTCTTTAGCTTGCATGCTCATATAGGATGTCTTGGAATTGATGGATGTAAGAGAGGCTAGATCAACAGCCACAGGAATACCTCCTGGTACCACAACCATCTGACCAGCACAGTCTGACCATCCATATTAATAGAAGGATACTGTCCAGGGGGAGGGGATAGTCCCACCGCCCTCTGGACACCCAGTTTCAGAGGAAATATGCCAAAATACAAGGAAACCCAACACGCTGGTAGAGAAGAGCAGGGTCAATTTGGAGAGCGAGCACACCTCCCAGCGCAGGTTGCTACATTGTGAAAAGAACAGGGAACACATGCTTTTACGCCTAGAGGAGAAGAAATGGACGGTGAAGGCTCACAAGCGCCACCTGGAGGCCCCGTGACTCCCTCGCCCTCAAGCCCACTCTTCTCTGTGGGGCAGGGACCAGGCATGGCTGACAACTGCAGACCTGGAGCCACATGCTAGGGTTTGAATCCGGATGGGGCCACATATTGGTCGAATGGCCTGGAATAAGTCTTTCATGGCCTTTGCCTGCCTCGGTTTCCTCATCTGCATCATAAAGGTTAAAAATTGTTTCTATCTAATGGAGCTTTGGGGAAGATCCAGTGAGGAACCTGAGTGATGTAACTGCCTGGCCCAGCAAAAGTGCTCGCTAAACCAAGCCCTTCCTTTTTTGCTGCCTCTGATTGTTCCTGGTGTGTGAGGGACTGGATTGCCCTTTGAATGACCCTGGAGGCTCAGTCTGGGTTGCCAGGCAACCAGCTCTCAGGGACCAGCGGCTGCCCCTCAGAGAGCAGGGGAAGCTGGCCAGGATTTCCACTTCCCCAAAGGCACTGGGCACTTGGAGGAGCTGGGTTTCCGGGACTGCTCCCCAACACAGCTGTGTAAAAAGGCAGAGACATGGTGGGGTGGCACCCTTTCCTGGAGCACAGCTGCAAGCTGCCCTGGTTCCTGCATGTGCCTCAGGGTCGGGATGGGGGATGAAAACGCAGAACCTTGTGTCTCGTCTGCTGGCGGTGTCTCCAGTGAAGCCACCTTGCCCCCTGGGTGCTGAGGTGTTCACTTTCACCAGCCTCCAAAACACCAGCTGCTGGGCTGCCTCTTTCTTCTCCCCCAGCGTCAATCCTCTGCCTCTCCCACAATTTCATCCACTCCTGAGGGTTCAGACATACCCTTGTGCTGAGGACTCGGGCCAACACCTTGTCCTCAATTGCCAGGCCTAGCTGAGGTGGACCCTTGGACCTGGCATCCTAAACCTTCCAAGCAATTAACATGGAGTGAATTCAGGGGGACTCTCTCCCTCATTAGGCGCAAAAATGAGTAGAAACAAAGAAGGGAACCAAACCTCGCTCGTCCTATACTCACAAACTGGGTAACTCATACTGTCACCTGGGCAAAAATTCTTCAGCTCCTCCAGACCCATCCTCTGCAGCCAGCCAGTTGATACCAGCACGTTGGGGTCACACTGCATTACCCTCTGCCTCCTGCCTGGCTCAGCACCTCTTCCCCAGGACCAGGATGATGGTCTCTCTCCTCCACCCTGTGTACCTTGTCCCATTGCTTTACCCCTCCCCTTCTCAAACACCTTCTATTCCCTTCCTGTTACCCATGCAGGTTTTAACTCTCCCCTCTGGAATCTGAGGCTCTCCACCCAGTCCCTTTGTAAGGCCCAGAAGCCACAGCTCCACTGTGCATCCTCCATGTCCGGTCATTTGTGGAACTCAAGGCTCCTTTCACCTTCTAGCGTGCACTGTCTGCCGGCGCTGTCTCCTCCACTTCAAACTCCCTCCTAAACCACCTCCGCCTGTCAGAATCCCACACCTCCGAGAAGCCCAGCCCAGATGTCCCTCTCCCCTGAAATCTTCCCCTATTCATATCCTCAGCGTGGAGTTGTGTCCCTGGTTCATGGCACTGGTTACATTGTATCGTACTAACATTGCATGGACACTGGCCCCATTCTCTTTTTAATTAGTGTACATGTGCCTGGGATTACGAGCCACTGGTTAGCAGCTGTTGCACGAGCTATGCTCCATCAGTCCTTGGGAACACATGTTGATTGATTTGACAAGGCCTGATTTACCTGAAGGAGAGGACTCAGGACACTGGGGCTGGCTTTGGGTACCTGTAGGGCTGTTTACCATGGATATGCAATATGGCCCGCAGAGCCTCTTGGAATATCCCCGGTGCTCACACAGGGAGAGGTAGCTCTGGCACCCATCCAAGGTTGGGATAATTCACCACTTCCTGCTGGGGTCTCCTCCCTCTGGGCTCTTGCTCTCCAAGGACCAGGCTCACACACAGATTATGTGCAGCTCTTAGAAAAGAACATGTTGGACATTTGCTGCCATCTAGTGAAGTAAGCATAATTCAGCTTCTTCCTAGATCCAAGCAGATCCTGTGTTCTCGCGAGGTGGTGGCTCCAGGAATCCAGGCTTCAGCAGATGGAACCTTGTGGGGCTGGAACTTCTTCACAGGGAAGCTCACATCCAAGACCCTGGATGGTAGCCTGGAATGGTAAGATCACCTCCTTCCATGTCCTCCCCCACCTCCAGCAAAGAGGCATCTCTACTGGAATGAGGATCAGCCATCTTTTTCAGGACACTTGGTAAGGATCATTAAAATGCCCAGGGTTCACAATCGGAGGCATCATTTGTGAGAACCATAGGTCATTCCTAGTGCCTCAAGGAGAACTTGGCCATGACTTTAGAACTGGTGATGGCTACCAGGCCCTTGTAGTCCTGCATGAGAGGCTCTGTGGCCCATCCAAATGGTCTCCTGGTCCTACCACCTACTTCTCTCCCTTCCCCAGCAGGGCGCCAAGGCTCTGGCTTTACCAGGTGCATGGCTGTGTGCAAGCCACTTGACCTCTCTGAGCCTCTGTCTTCTCACTTTTAAATGAGGTATTCCTTACTCACTGAGGTGTTACGGGTACAGATGAAATTACTCCAGGAAATGTTTAGCCAGTACCTAAGGCACAGCAGCCACAAGATATGTGTTAGATAATGATATTATTACTCCTTTTTGTCAGTGTTCCAGAGACAAGACTGCCTATAAAACCCACAGAACTCCTGCCCTGTATGTGAATGGGTCCAGTCATGGTTAGATATTACACATGTTGGAAACAATCGCCCTTGGCCTACCCCAGGGTCCAGTGCTGTGCTTCCTTCTGCTGGGCGATGAAAGCAGGTCAGAGGCTCAGATCTCAAACTCCAGGCAGCTTTAGCTGCCTGAATGCAGGATTCCAGGGCTATTCTGTGAAGTTTTTCTCAACACCTAGAGAATTACAATGCGGGTTCTTTGTCCCCAGTCCAGGCACTGGAAGCTGAATGCTTAGTGCCTGTTTTTACTTCTGGTCATCTCTAATATTTACATAACTTCTGGGCTATTCCTGGGGCCAAGCCCTTCAGATAGATCTGGGGTTTTCTCTGAGCTATCTTTCATGTAGACATGCAGTCAGAACTGATGGAGGCTCACAAAATGGCTAAGGTGGCTGGCTACCCAGAATGTTCTATGGCTCCCCTTCCTATGGTCCTGATGTTGTTAAGAGGTGCCCTTTCTATCTAAGGTGCCCACTGCAGATGTTTTCACCAGAGTCAAGTGGAATTTCCTCATTGGTTCCAGTAAATGGTGTGCCAGAGCCAGCTTAGACCAGCTCTGGAGAATTTATTATGAGCATCTCTTTCCAATGCTATATCCAGGAACCTCATGTTGGTAGCTTGAAGTCAGCCATGATGGGAATATTCACATCACAGAAATCAGCAAATGCTAAAATGCAAGGTTCCACACCCCCTGAAGCGCCAGTTGTTAAACACTTATCAAACAGACTGCTGGCACCAGTCTGTAATTCCAAGCAAAGGAAATCATTACACTACTACTTAGGCCAACACCAAACAAGAGGGAAATATTATTCCACTATCTCAATGAGATGCAAACTGAAAGTCTTATTTATTTATTTGTTAAATATATACAACAGAGATCACAGCTTGAGAAAGACAGAATTAACTGACAAGTGAAGACCATGCCTTTAGGTTTGAGATATAACAAAAATATTTAATGTTGGTAAAAAATACCTGCAATAAACTACTCACCTTTTTGGCAGGTTCTGAATTTTCACTTTGCATGCAAAAGAGCTATATATGATAAGCCACATACTTGCATTGGGAAAAATTTTAAGCAAAGCTTTTGTGTAAAGTACCTAGAAACATATCGGAATACAATTTAAAATTTTAATGTGAATTTTGTTTCTTATTCTTTTGTTTTTACATAAATTTGTTTTTACATAATTTGAATTGTATTCCAATCCTACCATTAGTTTAGAAGCCCTTTGCAGCACTTTCTAGCGTCTTCTTACTTATTACAATAGTATCAATGGTCAGTGGTCACACAACCTTATTTTGTACCTCTGCAAGAGTCACTTAAAAATGAATACTGAAATATCACTTTGTTTAGCCGAAAAAAAAAAAAAAAAGGAGAATGGCCAGTTCAGTGAGTCCACTGCTTGTTCACACATGGAGCTATAGGCCCTTGGAGCTCAGATGCTGGAGGCAAAGCTGTGAGGCTGTAAAGTAGGGATGGAGGCCTAGGGCTCAGTCATAGTGAGCCTTATCCTTGGCCACCTCAGAGCTAGACAAGTCTCCATTGCAAAGTGTCTGGAGCTGTGAAGAAGGCCTGTCTTCCAAAACATACTTGGACATCTTTGTCATATACTTTCGAAAGGCCTTTTGAATAATAGCAGCACCTCTTTCCTCTTCCTTTCTCTTGGTGGTGGTGACTATGGGTTCGTATAACTTCTTTAAAGGATTGGCTTCCATGAACTTCTCCTGCATCATTGCCTTCATGGTATCCAGGCCACTGGAGTCACCAAGCACTCTGGTGGTGAAGGCAAAGAGAATATCCATGCAATGGAGGCGATCTCCACTCACCATGGGCAAGTCCATTACCAGAAACTGGAATTTATTTGGTTTTGCCACCCGCAAAGGCTCAGGCAGGGCATCAGCAAAGTCAGAAAGGGCAGAATAATCAATAAACTGTGTTGCTTCGGGGTCAAACTTCTCCCAGACTTCATAGAAGATTTCAAAGTCATCTTCACCCAAAGGCTCCTCACTTTCTTCAGTGGCTGTATTGAAATTCTCCAAAATCACAGCAATATACATGTTGACAACGATGAGAAAGGTAATGATGATGTAACTAACGAAGTAGGCTACGGCTATGGTAGGCAGGTGCTGGTTCTTGTCTTTCGATTGCATCATGGGGCTGAGGACGGAATCCCAGCCTGCCGATGTGGTTATCTGGAAGAGGCAGAGCATGCTGCCTCCAAAAGTTTCAAAGTTGAATATGTCATCGATCCCAGAATGCTTCTGCACGTTGGAAAAACAGTTCATACCAAAAATGGCATAGATAAACATGACCAGAAAGAGCAGAAGACCAATGTTGAACAGAGAAGGGAGGGACATCATCAGTGCAAAAAGGAGAGTTCTGATTCCCCGTGCTGCCCGAACAAGCCTCAGGATCCGGCCAATCCGAGCCAGTCGGACAATTCTGAAGATTGTGGGAGGAAAGGGAATCTCACTGCGTTCCAGGGCAGAAACCATAGTACCTGGAGAAGGAGAAGGAGAAGGGTCAGTGAATTTCCAGCAGGCACACTGGTTTCAAACCCAGCCTGTCTTCCACCTCACAATCCCAGAGGGGCCAACTTGTTATCAATACTTTGCCATTTATACACAAAACTAAGCATTTTCTTAGGGAATCAGGGAAAGTATCTGTGGGATACGTGCATCAGGGAAAGTATCTGTGGCTTAACTTGAAAAATAAGTTCCAAGGGCCATACAATTGTAGATGGGACTTCCAACGGGATGGGATGTACAAAGTCTTGAAGATAACCAAGGGAAGGAGTGTAGTTTGTGAAAGGCTATCTTGGGAATCATCTCATCCAACATATCTATGTTGGATTTTTAAAGCCCAACCCGGGATAGCCAATACAAGAGTTTTGTACATTTACTGAATATATAAAATGGAGAACAGATAAGGAACACGTTGAGCCTTTTAGAGTACAAGGGAGAGATATCCTGAAGGCTGGCTTGACCCTGAGCTGCTGGTGGAAATTGTGGCGTTGCTAACTCCAAAAGTCCTCAAGAAGGCCGGCCAGGTTCCCATTTGTTCATAGGAATTTGAATCCAGTGCACTGCTGTTGAGGACAGCTCATCTGCTGAAAGGGCCTCCCTGGGTGGCTGGGGGAGGTGTTGGCACTGCAGGGGTTCTCTTAATGCTAAAGCTTCCCCTGATCCCACCCTATCTGTCAGTGTGCTCACCCCAAGGATGACTGAGGTCCAGCCTCACAAAGCTGGAAGCTCCAGATTCAGAAATACTTTCTCTTTGGCCCGGATGCCCCTCAATTGGCCTCTCCAGCAAAGATTTGTGTAAACAGCTGGATATTTGGCCTTAAAGGTCACTTTGTTCTTTCATCACCTGCTCGGCAGACACGTGACACAGGATTTACAACAACCCGTATTTTGGCCCAAATATTACAGAATGGCTGAAACACACTTCTCTTGTGTAGACAAGGTCTTGATCTTGTTTAGAGGGTCCTTTAGGGTCATTAGGGGTCATTGTCAGTTGAAATGCTTCTGCCTTCACCTAATGACTAAAGAGAACTGTTGTTGTTAGATGCCATCTAGTTGGGTCCAACTCATAGTGACCCTCCTAGGGTTTTCAATGGTTGGTTGTTTTGGAATTGCATTGCCACATCCTTTTCCTGTTTTTGCAGTGCTGGGGATCAAATCCGGGTCCTCCCAGAGTGCAGAGCAGCACTCTACCAACAGAGCTACACCCCAGCTTGTAAAGAGAACTAGATGATGGCATATCTCCCTGGCTCCTCAGTTGTGCCAAAGAAGTTTAATTCATACATGAACTGGGTAGTCAACCCTGACAAGATCGGACATTTACTAAGTGTCAATTCAGCCATCTCCATCCTTTAAGGCCTTCCCTCTCCATAGGTATTTCTTTGATAATCAAACCCACAGGAATCTGTCCCTTCTCTGAGCTCAGTTCTTCTGTGTACCATGTGATTTGGTGTCCAATTAATTCCCCTATCTTTCTCTGACACTTTAAGATACGTTTTATCAACTGGATTGTTAACACCTGGTGAGAGATTTAGTTCCACACACATTTATTTCATATTTCTCTAAAAGCTGAGGCAGGAACTGGGGAAACAGTGGAGGCCAGGCGTTAGATGGCAACCATCCTACAAAGGCCCACAGAATTCTGCCCACACTGGGGAATAGGATTTTGCTTAATGTGTGGATTTTCTCACCCATTGGTGCAAAATGCTGTATGGCATGTGTAACTGCAATTGTCTAGGAGCTGTTCAAAGAACAGCTGTTGGAGATATTTCCAGAAACTGCATGACGCCCAGCACTGCCTGGAAGGAGGGTGGAATGAAGGAGGCTCTTTGCATGTCAGACGAAGGGCTCTTGGAACCCCCACAGAAGGGACCCCAGACTTATCCTACCTCCATTTTCTAACTTTTATTGCTGCCATCAATTTCACCAGGACTTGTGATTGGCATTCACTAATAAAGATCAAAGGTTATTTAACTCCTAACACCTGGGCGGATCTATCATTAACCTTTATCTACATAAACTTCATGGTGTAGAAACCAGAGTGGACCACAAATTACAGCACTTTTTTTGCTCTCCAGCTCATCTGCTTTGCTGTGGCACCAATAGGAACCAAAATATTTGGATTCAACATATCTGTTTGATTCCCTCTGAGACTGCACAAAAACATCCCCTCGTGAAACCAGTTTTCTTTGTTTTCATTGCTTTGTGACCTATCAAAGGTGCTCTTGGGCATTTTTACACAATTATAAAAAGTCACACTTACAGTTTAGTTAAAAATCAGGCTTCAAAGACCCAGAGTAAACTCTAATGGTTTAGTTATGAAGAATTTATTCCAAAGTTGTGTGTGTGTGTGTGTGTGTGTGTGTGTGTGTTATAAAAAGGTATATAGCACAGACTTAGGGTATAGCCTCTGTGTTTAGCATGCACAAGGCTCTGAGTTTCCCAGTACAAAAAGGCAAAAATAAAACAAAAAGAAGCCCCCCAAACTGTTGTTGTTGTTAGGTGCTGTCGAGTTGGTATCTGACTCATAGCGACCCTCATAGGGTTTTCAATGGCTGACCATTTCGGGATTGCCTTGGGAGTGGATTGCCAGGCCCTTCTCCCATTTTTGTGGTGCTGGGAATTGAACTCGGAACCTCAGAGACTGCAGCGCAGCGCTCTACCAACTGAGCTAAATCCCAGCCCGCCCCCCAAACTAGTATATGGAATATGGCAATAACTCCCTTTCCTCCCTATTCTTCTTCCATAAACATTATGATTTATGTAACCTGTCTATGGTTAAGAAAAAAATATACTGACTACAGAGTAAGCCTGGTTCATGAAGAGGGGTCCCAGCAGTTGAGACCAGCATGGTTCACTCTGTCGTTGAAGTGAACATGAGGTTCAGAATAAAAAGAAAGCACTGGTTGTCTGCACCAGACGTTTTTGGAAGCCTGTACCAGAGGTAAACGAAATCCCAACAATGCCACAGGGTCCAACAATTGTGAAACTGTGAAATTGTTGGAATTACTGGCTCAAAACTCACATAACTTTTGAATAAAGAAAATACATGGCACTAAATACCAAGGCCTTAAAGCTGTGAAATGCTTGTCAGGTTCACCAGGTGCACAGGAAAGGCAGGACGTTGACTCAGTTACCTGGAAAAGTCAAGCACCACCACAGAAACTTATAAGTAATCTTAATTTTGTTAATCTCTTTTGAATAAGTGGCTGGGATTTAACTCAGTTGGTAGAGCACAGCTCCACATTTTATGAGGACCAGGGTTCAATCCCCAGCACCACGTAAATGGGAGAAGGATGTGGCAATCCACTCCCCAAACAATCCCAGAACAATCAGCCATTGAGAACCCTATGAGGGTTGCTATGAGTTGGACCTAACTGGCCGTCACCTAACAACAACCACCATTATTGAATAAATTGATTTTAATTGCTAAACAGTGGAAGGAATGGAAATTACTCTAAGTAGCTTCCCAGTAGAGAAGAGCATTAGAATATCTATTTTTTCAGAAACCACTTTAAGCCTGACTTGTTGCTTTGGGGATCATTTGGACACACTTCTAAATGATCATATTTACAGATTTACTTCTGGCTTTCAATTGAAAGCCTATCTAGCTGCTGATTTTACTTACTAATAATAGAAAGAACTACGACCACACAATCGAATAAATTCCAGCCGTTGATGAAGTAGTATTGCCTCAAAGCAAAGATTTTAACAAGGCACTCGATTGTAAAGATGAGCACGAAGGCTATGTTCAGATAATCGCGGATCAAATTCTCCTCTAGAGTTTGGTCATTTGTTTCAGTCATCATGATCACCATGTTCAGGACAATGAGACTCATGATCAAGATGTCAAAGACCTGGTGTGTAACCATGTCAAACACAAGACCTTGACATTTGTTCTGAGGAGAAAAAAAAAAAACAAAAGCAACAATGAAGAAAAAGAAGACAAAGAAATCATTGATCCTTTTGAGCTGTAAGAATGAAATTCCCTACATTACAAAGCACAGTAATACAAGAGAATTTGTTCTTTCTTACAATTAAGGAAGCCCCTCGAAAAATGCACAGACCCTTTTCAAAGAGCAAGAAATTCTTGTAGATCACCAAATGTTGCTTTATTTTCATTTGAATTTAATTAGATAACTGGATTTAAGTTCTTAGGCTTACAGTTTTAAAACCACTTTAATACAAAAACTATAGATGAAAATTATTAGTAGCAACATAACTTTGATGTGATGGATGATGTTATTTGGCTGAAATGAGACAGCTCATGTTGGATTTAACAATAAAAAAATGAATCTTGATCTCTATATTTCATCTGTTTTAGTATTTTACTCCAATAATATTAATGCAGAGAATATTTGCTTACATAAGTATCTTGGAGAAAATGAAATGAACATCTCCAAAACTCTAATTGCCATTCAGAATAATCAGAATTTAACCAAAACTCTGGATTTAAGCAATTCTTCAATACCAGTATTCTAATTCTTATTAAAATATGATAGCTAAACATCATTCTAATCCAATGATTACAAAGATGAAAATAATAAAACTGATTATTTTAGATTAAAGTGAACTTGCATATTGGTTTCTATAGAGATGGCTGTACTGCCCACACTGTGAGTACAAACTGATTGCTCTCGTTTAGATTCTAAGTCTACTTTGCTTGTCATGTAATTTATCACATGCAGTGAAATGACTCAATTATTCCACCATTTTCTGTAACATAACTTCTATGAAGTACTACTTTGTTTTTCACTGAGTACAAAACTGTTCTTAAACACCAGCTCAGACACTGAAAATACTTTAGTTGTTTTGCAATATATGCATATATTGGATTATATTATATTATCATCTAATCAAAGTATGCATACACTTTTCTATTTAGAGAACTCATAGACCCCAAGAATACATCATTAGACTTTCAAGGGATCTGCTATGGTAATCCAGGCAAAAGATGAAGTAGATAAAGATATAGCATAGAGGTTTTAGAGCTAATATGGAGGTAGAAGCAAGAGCAACTAGAGAGTGCTTGAATGTAGGGGGCTAAGGGAAAGATAAGCCTAAGACTATTGTTTCTGGATGGTGCATCCATTTAACCAAACAGAGAATGGAACATGAGAATTGTGTGAGGGAAAGAGATAATGAGGTCTGTCCTAAGCATGTTGTGTGGTGTATCTAAAGGCTTGAGTAGGTAAAAGTATGTGTTTGGAGCTCAGGTGAAAAAGCTGGAGTGTAGATGTGCAGCTCAATGTCATCAACACTGCCATGAATTAAAACCATGAGGATGAATGCTATTCAGGGAGAGCTAGCCCATGAGAAGAGAGAGGGTAGATGTATCATTGCAGGGCCTATATTTAGGTTGGTAATTTTCAAACCATGTTCTTGGAGCCTAGGTTTTTATCAAGGAGCCAGAAGACCCTCAAAAATCAAGTGCATTTCCTACATGAGAATGCATCTGGGAAGTCAGCAAGGAAATGGGAAAAAGACTTCTAAGGGTGCTCTCCAAGGAAGCAGAAAAAGAGGCAAGTAAAAATATGATGGAGGAGAGATATCAGTCTTATAGCTAATTCTAACATTTAGACAAATGGAAATTAAGAGTATAAATCACTTAAAGTGTTAAAAGATCAAAAACCTTTCCATGCCATTTAAAATGTCACAGTGACTCCTACACCTCAGTTGTGAAGTTATCATGTAGGGATGCTTCAGGAAATATCAGAAATGATTCCAAATCCCTTCCTCTATTGCTAGAAATAAAATGACTCAATGCTTAGACTAAAACAGCTGGATTTTCCACCCTATACAATTACTATTCATTTGTTCCAAAGGTCAAAAGACAATATTTAGATTTTAGAGATTAAAAAAAAACATTGTAAGTAAAGTTGTGAGTAAAGGGCTAACAGCTGACATGAAGTCTTAGCTCAAATTCAAGGATGTCTGGGAATATAGTATAGGATTTATGTCATGATTTACTGCTCCCTGGAAGGCAGAAGTTAAGATAAAGGTGCAGCATTAACTGGTGAGACTTTACTTGGTTATCAGAACCATTCATTGAAGCCTTAGTGGGCAGTGGCTACACAGAATGCTATGACTGGTTACCTACTCCTAGGTGTCCCCTGTGACAAACCTGTTGTAGAAGATGGTTAAGGATGGAGGGGGCAGCTTTCCTGTGAGAAAGTCCTCCACACCCACCTTGTTGATGGCTTATTCCTAGCTTGCCCTGTGTAGTAGCAGGTCTAAAAGCTGCCTCTGTGTTGTACCTTCTGCTTGACCAAATGCCAAAATTGGGGGGGGGCGCATATTGTGTCCTGTGAGTGTGGGTGCATAACAACCCCTGGATCAACTCGGTTCGAGTTGGGGGTGGTGTAACATGTATATGCAAATCAAAGGTCTCATTTTGCTGGCTCAAGTTCAAATAAGAACTTCAAAGTGAAATTAGTACTAGAAAGTAAGATTAGTGTTTTAAAGCTAGGTCTCAACTTGATAAATGGAAGTTTCATATACTGTTAACCAACTTCTTGTTGTTATTATTTTTAGGTATGGTGAGTCAGTGTCTGACTCATAGCAACCCTATGTACAACAAACAAAGCACTACTATCAGTGCTTCTCTGCTACTCATAGGGTTTTCAATGGCAGATTGATTTTTGGGAGTGGGCTGCCGGGTCCTTCTCCCAAGCCTATAGCATCTGGTGTTTCCAGGTGGTTTCCCATCCAAATACTAACCAGGCCTGACCCTGATTAGCTTCTGAGATCTGATGGGATCCGATGCCACAGTGCTACTAAACCTCCCCAAATATAATTTTATCATTAAACCAACAGATAAAAAACCCTCCCTTTATAAAGGGTAAATGTTAAGTGCTTAGCCCTGACATTCAAAGACATCTTTAGTATAATACATTTATGCTAGTGGGATGGATCTAGTGGGATGGATTCTGTCCTAAAACATATTGTTTCATTCAACAAGTAACTTATGGCAACATACTTTATGCCAGGCCCTACTTTGAGTGCTGGGAATAGCAGTGAATTAAACATATCTTTGATGATTTTGGGGTTTGCATTCTAATGAAAATCTCCAAATCCTCTGCATGATTCAGGTTGCCCCCTACCTTCCACTCTGCTTTCCCCACCTTTCAGCCCCCACTGACCTTTCTGCCCCAAATGCTTTTAAACTCACTGGTCAGAGCTACCTGCTGTGCCTGTTTTACAGGTTGAGCATCCCTTATCTGAAATGCTTGGGAGCAGAAATGTTTTGAATTTTGGATTTTGGTTTTGAATTTGGGAATACTTGCATAATGAGGTATCTTGGAGATAAAAACTCAAATCCAAATATGAGGTTCATTAAAGTTTCATATATGCCTTACACAGATAGCCTGAAGTAATTTTATACGCTATTTTTAGCGGGTGCACATTTTGATTGCCACCCCTCACACGAAGTCAGGTGTGAAATTTTCCACTTGTGGTGTCATGTTGGTGTGCAAAAAATTTTGGATTTGGGGGATGGGGATGTAACTCGGAGGTAGAATGCTTGCCTGGCATGCACAAGGCTCTGGGTTCGGATCTCCCAAATTTTGGGATTGTGAAGCATTTCAGATTTCAGGTGTTTGGATTAGGGATGCTCAGCTTGTACTTTATAATCTAATGCTTGTAAAAGTGTTAGATCATCCCAGCTCGCAGATCAGACTGCAAGCACAGAGATGCACTGGGTGCTGCTTCTACCTGGCCTCATGGTACCTGGGAAAGCAGGATTCCCACACAGCGGGTCAGCAAATTATTGCCCTCAAGTGAAATCCAGCTAACTGCCTGATTTTTGTATACCTCATGAGCGCAGAGTGGATTTTACATGTTTAAACATATGAGGAAAAAAATCAAAAGAAGAATAAAATTTTGTGACACATAAAAGTACATGAAATTCAAATTCTATGTCTACATATAAAGTTGTATTGGAATGTAACCACATTCACTTTTTTTTCTTTGTTGTCTATGGCTGCTTTATGGCACAAAAGCCAAGTGCAGTTGTAGCGGCAGAGACCATAGGGCCAGCAAAGCCTAGAATGTTTACCATTTGGGTCTTTATAGAAAACATTTGCCAACTCCTGATATCCCAAGTTTATTATAAGGACTTGTGAAGTTGAAATGAGCATGCACAACCTCAACCTCACGTCATAAACACACATTATACCAGTTAAGGTCAAACGAACTGCTAAGTTTGTGTCAATGTGATGTGTATCTGCTAAGTACCTATAGGGTGTTCACTAAAAATTAAATTTGTTGCCTAGGCTCTTAATGATGAATATGCATATCTAATTTTCCTAAGCACTTGAGTGTATCTGGATTTTCTTGGGTTCTGAGATGATGTATATAAATTTAAAAAAATTTACATGATGGCTTTACAGAAATTTGAGTTCCTCACAATCTCTTATCCAGTCTATGTATTTGTTGTTGTTGTTAGATTTAGACTCATTCAGTTGCTCTCACCAGAGGCCTTGGAATGGGTTTTTGAGGTTTCTTCGTTCCTAATTTTTTCATTGCCTTATAGTACTTCTTTTGCTCTTCTGTCATAAAGATGTCCTGGCCACCTAAGTAAATGGAGAAAATGAGAGCTGATTATTCTTAATGACTTTTTGGAATCGAGTTCTGAATTTTTCAGAAACAATTTTAAGGTTACATTATATGTCTATCTAGTTCCTAAAATCCCAATGGGAAGCAAAAGGAGCTGGGCTTTAGAGGGGGGAGCTGAAGGGTGACAATTTTTAAGCTAAGAAATAATGGAGAAATAAAGCTATTTTTATTAGTTGTATCTCACTTTTTGTAACATAAACATTACAAATTCTTTACAAGTATCACACATAATCTTTACAAAACTGCATATGTTTTAGGCTGCGTAAATTAAATCACTGTACAATAAGAGAAATTAGCAAACAAATTCAGATGAAAAGTCTATACAGTGGCATTTGAAATTTTCCTAAATAATGAATACATAGAACGCTACTAATAAAATTGTACAAAATCTGACCCGAATCATTCTCAGGAAAAAAAAAAAAAAAAAACATGAACCTTTAAATATTTTCTCTACTGAGCAAGAAAAATGAACTGAGATTTTCATTTCTGGAAATTTTTAGGGAAAAATAGCCAGAAATGCAACGGAATTTTTTCTAACTGTGTAGCTGACCAACAGTAAAGAAAACTCTCCAGGTTCTGAAAATTGAGTGATAGGAAAACCAGAGTGGTACATTAACCCCAGAAGCAAAGCCGCCCTAAGAGCATTTGCTAATCTCTGCAAACTAGACCCTTGAGCTTTAATAACTTTTAAGGGGGTCATGGAAAAAAGGCAAAGGGCTTACACAGAAAAGAAACCAAGGGGCCCTGCAAGAACCTGGGACTCTCTAAAGGCCACCATTGAAAGGGTGAAGAAGAAAACAAAGTGTCTCCTGGCAATGAAAGCCAGCCAAGAAACTCAGTCTAGACTACTAGGAGAAGTGACTCCAGATCTGTCTTGATGAGGGTTTGGGGTCTGGATTTACTCCATCGGTGTGGATCAGATATATACAGCCATAGAAGTTAACCTAGGAGGTAACCAAGTTGATTTCAGATGCTGGTCAGAAATAAATCTTTTAGTGATTATATTTGTCATGGTAGTATTAATATTATTGAGACTGTAGTGTGTGTGTGTGTGTTGGGATCACAAAAATGAGTAGTTTTGGAAAATTTTAATTTATGATCATCTCATATGCTCTTGAGAACCAGGTTTCCCAGTATGGAAGAGAGGAGACACAGATGTATCACGGAAGTTACGTGAACAATGAGTATGTATATTTATCTCTCTCTATTTCTTTGTAATCCTAGATTTGAAGAAACTCTCCCCATTGGAAAGACCTAGGAACTATGACAGTGAGAGTACCAGATTGTGGTCTTGGGGCATGCACCCTATCACACCCACAAAGCCAGCATGCCTTACAGATGGCCGGTTGCAGCTCTAGGACACACAGGCTACAATCTAAGCCTGGAACATTTTATCAGTTCAGAGAACAAAGTAACTGTCAAACGGGGGGATTTTTTTGAATCTTGACTTGGAAACAAAATAAAACAAAACTTTAATAGAAATAATAAAACAAAGCATAAAATAAATAAATAAATATTTAAAGGAAATGGAAGACCCATGACAAATTGAATATGGCCAGAGTATTTGATGAACTCAGAGAATTCACGTTAAATTTTTTATGTGTGATAGTGGAATTGAGGTTATGTTTAAAAAGAGATATGCCCTGAAATATTTATGAATGCAATTATGTGATGTCTGATTTGCTTCATAAAACAAACTTAGTAGCAGGGTTGAATGAGGGCAGAGATGGTGCAGGCATGTGCTTAAGTCATTAAGTGTGTGGGGCGCAGGTATTTTAGGTTCATTCTAGTATGATCTTTTGCATATTTGAAACTTTCCACAAAGAAAAACAAAACAAAAGGATGCTATGGACAGATCCAAACAACAATTTCTAATGTAAACTTGAATCTAAAATCACAAGGGCTGACATCCAAATTGCAGGTATTGATTACACTCAAGATAAGTAGTACTCTGCTTACCCACCTGCCCCTGGGTAGTAGGAGCAATAGAGTTGCAGAACGATAGCAAATGCCTTTCCCAGCAGATGTCTTCAAGAGAGCTAGTTAGTGCCAAGATACATTTTGGATGAATTATGAGAATTTAAAAGAAAATTTTAAAAGAGCCTTAAAACAATTAAGCCTGCAGCCATACCACTGTGGTGTCCCATCCCGTCAGATCTCAGAAGCTAAGCAGGGTCAGGCCTGGTTAGTACTTGGATGGGAGACCACCTGGGAACACCAGGTGCTGTAGGCTTGGGAGAAGGACTCAGCAACCCACTCCCAAAAATCAATCCACCTTTGAAAACCCTATGACTAGCAGAGAAGCACTCACAATAGTGTTTTGCCTGTTGTACATAGGGTCACTATGAGTTGGATACTGACTGGATGGCACCTAACAACAACAACATCATAAATACTAATCCTGGTGGGTTTTGTTCTTAGAATCCAATTATTATCAGGCTTAACCTCAACAATAAGGGTGTCCATTAAAGGGGTAAACAAAGAGTAAAAATAATGACTTAAGACCCAGATGTTTCCCCCTCAGCCTTTTCGTTCTACAGGCAGGGGCAGTGGGCCCCCTTCCTGCTCTGGAGCTCACCATAAAGGTGACTCAGTGGTGGTCTACGTTAGAATTGCGTTGCCTTAGAGCCCTTTACAGACACAGGTGAAATGCCCAAATCAAGAAAACCCAAATACTTATCTTTTTCTGCTGTTGGTTGAAGTTGTCAATTATAACACCAATAAACAGATTCAGAGTGAAGAATGAGCCAAAGATGATAAAAACTACGAAGTAAATGTACGCATGTAGACTTGCCTCAAACTCTGGCTGTTCTTCTTTCTGTCAGGGATTTTTTTAATGAGAGAAAAAAACAATCACTGAATAAAACTCAAGCCGTCCTAACTGCTTTCTCTAGAAGACCAAAGTACTTCTTAGTGGCATCTTTTTAATTTTTTTTTATAACATGATTTTTAGGGGGATTATCATAGAGTTGCATCCTGTGTTTTCCATTTTTTCTCTCTTTTACACTTTTATGTTGTTCTTCATCCCTCTTCCCCATCATCCACTCCCTTCCACTAGTACCCTTCCCCCTAATATTGGGTCCACCTATATTTTCTAATCTTAGATAAGTATGACATATATGCACACACACACACACACACACACACACACACACACACACACACACACATATATATATATATATATATATATATATATATAATTTTTTTTCTTTTAAGTAGGTCTAGCTCCCACATACAAGTGAGAACATATGGTATTTCTCTTTTGGAGTCTGGTTTATTTCACTTAAAATGATGATCTCCATTCATCCATTTTGCTGCAAATGACATAATTTCATTCTTTACTGTTGAATAATATTTCATTGTGTATACATATCACATTTTTAATCCAATCATCTGTTGACAGACATCTGGGTTGATTCTATACCCTTGCTCAGTGGCATGTTCAACCATATAACTACCTACCAGCTTGGGAGAAGGGCCTGGCAATCCACTCCCAAGGCAATCCCAAAACAGTCAGCCATTGAAAACCCTATGAGGGTCGCTATGAGTCGGATACCGACTCGACGGCCCTAACAACAACAACCTACCAGCTGTGGTCGCCCTGGGAGTCCTTATTTAGTGCCCCCTCACTCAATCCAGTGGTGCACATGGTGGAGTGCTGGGACAAGGGGAGGCTTGGGCTTTTCTTCTAAGCAATGAGTCAGTAAGGGATCAAAAGAGAGAGAAGTGGCATGACCACGGGTATCTTTTGAAAGAGCAAGTGTCTATATGGATATGTAATTAGATGATCCCAGCCTGGGGGTGAGGCTACCAGCAAAGCAGCCCATCCACCTTGGCAGAGGTGACTGAACCACCATCCACTGTTGAGCTATGCTACCCCTCACACAGAGACTACTGCCTATTTGCTGTTCTCCCTGTGTAGTGCCCTTTCACTCTAGAATTCCTAATACCTGGCTTATCTTCTGACGCACAGATTCTCAAGACACATGAAATGAATACATGATAAATGCATGAATGGATGACCTCGCTCCAGAATGAGCACAAATAGACTCCAATCAAGCTTTCAGCTCAAGGTACAGTCAAATCCATCAGATATCCTTTTCATCCCATTAACCATCCTTTTAATCCCCCTTCCCTCTTATTCTTCCCAGGCTCTGGTAACCAATATTCTCTTCTCTAGTTCTATGACATCAACATTTTAACTTCCACATGTGAGTAAGAACATGCAATATTTGTCTTTTCCTACATGATTTATTTCATTTAATATATTATCCTCCAGTTCCATCCATGTTGCAAATGACAGGATTTCATTCATTTTTGAGAACTGAATAATATTCCATTGTATATACATACCACACTTTGTCTATTCATCCACTGGTATCCATGTAGGTTGATTCCGTATCTTGGCTATTATAAATAGTGTTGCAATAAAAAAGCAAGTGCAGAGCCAGGCATGGTGTCATGCCTGAAATCCCAGCAACTCGGGAGGTAGAGGCAGGAGGATTGCAAATTTGAGACCAGAGGCAGTCTGCATAATTTAGCAAAACCTTGTCTCAAAAAAAATTTTTTTTAAATGTGCTGGGGATGTAGTTCAGTGGTACAGCACTTGCAAAGCATGCAAGCAGAAGGCCCTGGGTTCAACCCCCAGTACCGCAAAAAAAAAAAAAAAAAAAAAAAAAAAAAAAAAAAAAAGCAAGTGCAGATACCTCTTTGATGTAGTGATTTCAGTTCCTTTGGATATATACCCAATAGTGCGATTGCTGGATGATATGCAAGTTTTACTTTTTTTCTTTTTTTTTTTTTCCTTTTTGAGGAAGCTCCACACTTTTCCATAAGGGCTACATTAGCTCACATCAGCACCATCAGTGTGAGAGAGTTCTCCTTCCCTTGGATCCTCACCAGCATCTGTTATTTTTTGTCTTGGTAACATCTATTCTAACCAGGCTGAAATAATATGTCATTATGGTTCTAATTTTCATTTCTCTGATGATTAGTGATGTTGAATATTTTTTCATATATTGGTTGGCTATTTATATATCCTATTTTGAGAAAGGGCTGGGATTTAGCTCAGTGGGTAGAGCGCTGCTCTGCAGTGTCTGAGGCCCCGAGTTCAATTCCCAGCACCACAAAAGTGGGAGAAGGACCTGGCAATCCACTCCTAAGGCAATCCCGAAGCACTCAGCCATTGAAAACCCTATGAGGGTCGCTATGAATTGGATACCGACTCGATGGCACCTAACAACAACAACAACAACATTTTGAGAAATGTCTATTCAAGTAATGTGTCCATTTTTAAGTTGGATTATTATTGTTGTTGTAGAGTTGTTGGGATCCTTACATATTCTAGCTGATCATATAATCCTTTGTTGGATGAATAGTTTGCACATATTGTCATTGGCTTTATGCAGGTTTTGGGTAGGGTTTTGAGAGAATTTCCCTTTCTTCCCCGGATCACATTAAAAGATACAGCTATAAGGGTTGATAGGCTGTCATCTTTGGAATGCATTTATAACATTTGGTATCCAACATTCACCATATGGACTAGTATAATGGAAAGAATTATTTTAACATATCACTTTTCTTTCCTCTATGACCTAACCTTAGTCCTTAGTTGTTTTGAGGCTTCCATTTCCTTGAACAAAAATTAGGTATGAGTACAGAAATAATGTAATGGAAAGAAAGAATTAATGTTCAGCACTGACATTTAAAATAAAATTATCCAGTGGCCTAGTGGTCTTTCGAGTTAAGTTACTGCCTTGAGATATGAGAATGTATGCAGTCTTTCACGCCCTTCTGGTACACTGGGGACTTAGAAGGGAAGATTTTATGTAAGAGTGCTTTAGACAGGAAGGAGAAAGGACAGAAGCTCACCTCTTTTGTCCCTAGGGGATTATGGGATAACCAGAGATAACCAGAGCTGCAAGATGTGTGTCTGATTCGTCTGGAGAGACAAGTTAGGGCACATATACATTGAGGGGAACATGGAAGGCGAAGAAAGTATTGTTGCTTAACTTCTTGGAAGGTTTGGGATGGCCTGGACAGGCAGCGGCAGCCTGACTTAAGGGACCCAGGTAACACAATCAGGCAGACAGAGGCCTCTCCAATCTCTCTGCCACATGTGGCTTGGGCTTGGTGTTGACAGCCAAATGCCTGCCATGGTGGACCTTGGGGAAGGGCTGGACTCCTCTTGGGCTCAGGAACCATGTGATGGCTATGGCTGAGAGCCTGTGCTCGAGGCTGGGACAAGTTGACAGGGAGCATGGCCCAGGGTTTCACCAGTCCTGGTTTCAGTGTCTGAGGCTGGCAGGTTGCTCTGTGACGACACAGTGAAGTGCCTTCATGCCAGAGGCCAGCACACAGCAGCTGGCTTGCGGGCCAGACCTTCCACCGTCTCACACTCACCCAGAGCACAGGTGAGCCACACTCTTCTTCTTCTTTTTAACTAACAAGTTTATTTTTAGTTCTTTTTCCCAATAGGGTATAATCCCACTAGGAACATAAAATCAAATTGTTGTTGTCGCTGTTAGGTGCCGTCAAGTCGGTATCCGACTCATAGTGACCCTCATAGGGTTTTCAATGGCTGACTGTTTCGGGAGTGCCTTGGGAGTGGATTGCCAGGCCCTTCTCCCATTTTTGCAGTGCTGGGAATTGAACTCGGGACCTCAGAGACTGCAGTGCAGCGCTCTACCAACTGAGCTAAATTCCAGCCCAAAATCAAATTATTATGTTTTAATGTCACTGCCTTTTTAGCCTTTAACCGAATATACATTAGGTTCTTTTTTTTTTCCACTTTGCTTTTGCGTTTTAGTGTGAGCCACACACTTCTGCCACACACCTACAAAACCTCCTCCCTATGTCTCTCTACGTCAAGGCAGATGAACTCCCGAGGAACGTAAGGGTGAAGGTCATTTGCTCAAAAACACAAAGGAAATATATACATGAACATTTAAAATTGTTTTCCTTCTTTATAAAATGTAATTGTAAAATTATATTGTGTGTATATTATATGACTGCCTGCAGCCATACTGCTGTGGCATCTGATCCCATCGGATCTCAAAAGCTAAGCAGGGTCGGGCCAGGTTAGTACTTGGATGGGAGACCACCTGGGAACACCGGGTGCTATAGGCTTGGGAGAAGGATGTGGCAACTCATTTCCAGAAAACAATCAGCCATTGAAAACTCTATGAATAACAGAGAAGCACTGACAATACTATTGCACCTGGTGTATGTAGGGTTGCTTGGGGCTCAGTTGGTAGAGTGCTGGCTGCAGTCTCTGAGGCCCCAAGTTCAATTCCCAGCACCGCAAAAATGGGAGAAGGGCCTGGCAATCCACTCCCAAGGCAATCCCTAAACAGCCATTGAAAACCCTATGAGGGTCGCTATGAGTCAGATACTGACTCGCCGTCACCTAACAACAACAACAATGTAGGGTTGCTATGAGTTGGACACCGACCTGATGGCCCCTAACAACAACAATAATGTATGACTAACTCTCCTTGCTCAGTGCTGCTATACCAGCTCACACCACTGCTACTATTACTACCAGCTGCTATGTATTTAGCCCTTCCTATATTTCAGGTATCAGCTTTGCAGACTCAAACAGAATGACATGCATATGTGCCATGATGGCAAAAAATAAACATTGTGCCCATTGATTCCATTCTTTTGGATTGTTTCATTTTGCTGTGCTGAGGATAAAACCCAGAACCCACACATGCTGGGCAGGTACTCCATCATTGAGCTACACCCTCTTCCCTTGATTCCAATTTTGTGTGTGTGTGTGGTACTTGGGGGTTGAACCCAGGGGTCTACCACTGGACTGTACTACCAGCCCCTTTTTAATTTTTCATTTTGAGTCAGGGTCTCACTAAGTTATACAGGTTGCTTCTGGCCTCCAACTTGCAATCCTCCTGCCTCTGCCTCCCAGGCGGCTGGGAATATAGGCATGCGCCATTGTATCTGAGTTGCTTCCATTCTTGACTCAACCATTTGCTCACTCTATAGTTTTCAGAAACTCCCTTTTTTTCTATCCCTCATTTTTCCCAATTGGGAAATAGAAAATAGACTACATTGCTGATTATTCTTCCAACTTTGGGACTCCATGATTAGTTTTTCTTTAATCGGAATTGAACAGTTGGCAATCACCAGAATTCCCTGTATTCTCCAGTGAGCCAGGAGCTCTGGGAGGGTCTTTCTCTCTCTATCAGACTTAGTTCAATCTTAAAGTTTACCCACAGTCTAAGACAAGTAGACTTTGAAATTTGGCTTCTTCCTTTCCATTCATTAGGACGAGATGAGTGCAAAATCAAGGCATCTTGTGATTCTGTTACTTCTGCCTCCATCTCCTACATGGTTTTTCCTTGTCTACCATGGAGGAAGAAGACTGGACTTTAGAGAATACTGGGGTGTCAGATACCCACAGAAGGATGCATGAGAATCCCCTCCTTTTTTTTTTTAAGTCAAACAGTGGTATTTCCTACTTTTGTCCCTAAGAAAAT
Source organism: Pedetes capensis (assembly GCA_007922755.1). NCBI lineage: Eukaryota > Metazoa > Chordata > Mammalia > Rodentia > Pedetidae > Pedetes > Pedetes capensis. The sequence continues at coordinate 68,821 of VMDO01002640.1, forward strand.
ACTGCCGAGAACCTGGGATGCTAGAATTATAAGCAGTCCAAAGCAGGAAGCTTTGGACTATCCATGCCCTCCCAGTATCCCTGACTTGACTCTAACTTTCCAGAACATAGTGGAGCATAGACTCACCCCCCTGGAATCGACAGCTGCATTCATAATGTCCAGCCAGCCCTTATATGTTGCCTGCAACAGAAGCAGAGAAACATGGACACCATTGTACAGTTGCCACCAATAGCTACCTGCCGTGTAAAAGCTTGCCAGGCCCCATGGCATCATCCTAACAAGACAGAATTCCCACCTGAAGGAACAGAAAAAGACTTAAACAGATGGATGTCTTGCATTTTTTTCTTTCTTCTTCATTTGAACAAGACATAAAGATTTAAAAAAAACAAATTTCTACTTTAAAGGTTGCTAGGGAAGCTATGGCCCAAATACTGGAAAGAGCCTGGTAAGGTTCCTCCATTGCTACACCTGTTTGAATTACCTGCCCCAAACCTGGCACTATGGTTTGAACAGGAAACTATTCAAAATGTCACAACTGTAGCTTAGGCTCCCCTCCACTCCGGCAGGAGCTCTGGAGAGCAAGCAGAGCGCCATCCAAGACAAGATGAGATCAACAGACCCTTAAAAGGGGTGTCACTAGGGCTTGGGGCTCAACAGTCAGCGAAGGTGGAGCTACTCAGCATGGGGCAATTCCAGAAGGCATTGGCTGCCACATGAGGAATTAGGATTAGCATCTCCTGTCTTACTGGAGGCGCTGCATTTTTATTAGCCGAGAAATGAATCCCAACCCATATACGGTTTCCCTTCTGAGAGAAAAACACAGCGACCATACTTACCACTTGCAGCAGAGCAAGGTAAGCTACCCCCACATTGTCAAAGTTGACCTGTGGGGTGACCCAGTCGTAATGGCAACTTTCACAATGGTTTTTGTTTGAGATATTGGTACAACCTCCATGTCCATTTACAGCTGCTCCATAAACGCATCTTCCAAATTTTCCAGAAAAGAAGTTTACTCCCAGGATACAAAATATGAGCCAGAAAATGAGGCAGACAAGCAAAACATTCAGGATGGCTGGGATGGCCCCGACCAGGGCATTGACCACCACCTTAGGGAAACAAACAGAAGAAAACAGAGCAGATGGGCAGGACCCCCACACTCCTCCTCTTCCCAGGATGGACCTGATGCACGGGGCTGGATCCCTTGGAGTCCCGTCTGGATTTCCCACACACTATTCCACCCCTTCTCAGCTCCTCTTGCTGTAGAGGATAACTTGAAAAGTGTCCCATGATGATGGCATCAGTGACCTAGGGGTTCCCTACCTTGGACTTCTGAATGGAAGCCAGGGCCCACCTGGACTATCACCAAAGCCTTTCAGGATGGAGGAGCATATCTTAGTCCTGTCTCCAACTCTCAAAGCCTAAGCACTGGAGTGGGTGGAAGCAAGCCCAGGAAAATCTTGGTGGTGTGAAGAAAGCCCAGCCCCAAAGAGCAGCCTCTGCCTTTCCCTTTAGCTGCATTCCCACCTGCCAGGAGACGGTACCTTCATTCCCTCAAACTGAGACAGGGCTCGCAGAGGCCTCAGAGCCCGCAGAGTCCGGAAAGACTTCCAGGTAGTTAAGTCCATGAGACTGACCACAGACACCTGTGGGAGGAGAACCCAGATAGTGAGTGCCCCTGCCTGGGTGCCCACGGAGGCCAGCAAGAGCTCAAGTGCCCTCTTCCTTTTTCTTTCTTGTCTTTTTTTAGTACTGGGGATTGAACCCAGGGCCTTTGCTCATGCTAGGCAAATGCTCCACTACTGAGCTGTACCCTCAATCCCTTGCTTATTTTTTATTTTGAGAGAGAGTCATACTAGGTTGTATAATCTGTCTCTGGCCTCAAACTATGATCCACCTGCCTCAGCCTCCTGGGTTGCTGGAGTTTCAGGCATGTGCCATTGCGCCTGGTGGGGATGGAGGGTCCTTCTGAGAGGCAGAGCGAAACAATGAGACAGACCCTACTGGAGGGTGGAAGGCATATGAAGAGTCCACTGTTCTTCTTGTCCAGCAAAGCTATGGTCCATAAAAGTAAGAATGATGCATTTATATCATTTGTTTAATAAAAGACAAAAACTGAGAAAGTAATGTGCATTGTTGTTGTTGTTAGGTGTCATGGAGTCTGGTATGACTTATAGCGACCCCATGTGCAGCAGAACAAAACACTCCCTGACACTGTGCCTTGCCCGGCACTATATCAGTGCTTCTCTGCTATTTGTAGGGTTTTCAATGGCTGATTGTTTCAGGATTGTTTCAGAAGTGAGCTGCCGGGTTCTTCTGTTTTTGCAGTGCTGGGGCTGAAATATAGTGCCTCAGAGTGAGCAGAGCAGCACTCTACCAACTGAGCTAAACCCCAGCCCTCCAATGTGTCTTAAGGGAAAGCAAAGGGACACAGCAATGGTATATAGTATGGGATTCTGAAGTGGATTGTGGATTGCAGGAGGGGCAAAGGATGAAGGGGTAGAGAGAGCTGATCATAAAGAACCTTGTAGGGACAGCTGGCAAAATTTGAAAATGGATGTGGATTTTAGTATAGAGTCCATGTTAAATTTCCTAACTTTGTTTATTACATTATGATTATATGAGACAATGTCCTAGTTAGGAAATACATACTGAAATATTTAGAGGTAAAGGGGCATGATGGTTGCAACTTAAGACGTTCAGGGCAAAAGAATAGAGTAAGAGAGAAAAAAGAGAGAAACAAACAGATGGTTGACATGCCACTAATAGGTGAAGCTGGGAAAGAGTGAGGAGGCTTTTGTATCACTTCTCAAACTTTTCCTGTAGGTTTGGAATGATATCCAAATGAAAACACTGCAAAGAAAAAATCATTTGTTTCCTAATGTCTCTCTTTATTCAAATACCTTTTTGGGAAATAAAATTCGTTTATCTCTCTTAAATAGGTCTCCTTTAAGGGGTAGGACTGGGGGGTGGAAAGCTCTGCTACACCAAAGAAAAGCTAAGGATTTGCCGAACTTCAGCTGGAGACAAATCTTCCTAGATCTCCAGGCACCCTGCTCAGCTCTGGAGAATCCACAAGGCTCATTTGGGCAGAGGATTTGCTCAGCTGGCCAGGAAGTGAGTTAAGAAGCTACTGGCGAAGCTGATGTCAGAGCTCCCTGTCACCGCAAACATTCCTACTGATCCTGCCAACTTCCCTGAGGCAGTAACATATTTGCAAATTAAGAGCAATTGAGTGAGTGAATATAACAGAATATCAAGATTTAAAAATTTGTAATCAA
>VMDO01002640.1:72198-133090 GCA_007922755.1 Pedetes capensis
TTTTTTTTTTTTTTTTTTTTTTTTTTTTTTTTTTTTTTTTTTTTTTTTTTTTTTTTTTGGTGCTCCTAGAACCTAGGGCCTAGGGTTTCACACTTGCATGCTTTGCAAGTGCTGTACCACTACGCTGCACCCTCAGCCTTTTTTTGTTTGTTTGTTTTATTTTTTGAGACAGGGTATTGCTAAATTACGCAGACTGCTCTGGTCTTGAACTTGGGATCTTCCTCCTTCTGCCTCCCGAGTCACTGGGATTACAGATGTGCACCACCGCTCCTGGCTCTTGGGAGACTATTTAAGCAGTTTTCCCACCAACACTCCTTCCACCTTATCCCTAGCCAGAGGGAAAGGATGGTGGAACTCAGCTGCCCTGGCTTTACCAAATCACTGTCCTCACTCATTGGAAGAGGTGTTCCTGCGGGGCTGGGACACCTTTTCGTCTGAGACCTCACCTCTGTCTCTGGTCCACCCCATTTCAAGGCATCTTGAGACACTTACATAAAAACACCCACAGTCTTCTCTGCTCTACTGCACTCTTCGCCGGGGATGTCTTCTGTTTATTTTATCTACTTTTTTTTTTCAAACTTTCACTTATCAAGCTGCACTGCTTTTGAAATCCATCATGTTGATGAGTATTCTTACACTTCTCTCTCTTTAACTGTTGTGGAATATTATAGCATATGGATAATCATGTTTTGTGTGTCCATTCTGGCTTGGTGAGTACCTAGATTATTTGCATTTTTTTTTTTTTGCTACTATGAGTAGCAGTAAACAGATAGACAAGTGTGTTTTTCCTGGGTACATATGCAAGACTTTTCCTTGGATCTATATCAAAAAATGGTATTTGTGCATTATAAGTTAGGATCATTTGTAATTTTACCTAATAATGCAAAACTTTGCCCATAATAGCTGTACTTATTATATGATGCGGATCACAATAATCTGTTAGGCACATGGCAAATACCATCTCACAGACTCTAGCTTGCCTTTAATTGTAATTTTATTGTTATTGAATAGAAAAATAAAAGTTTTACATTTGGATACAGTTGAACTGATATATTTTGTGTTTTATGTTTGTTTTTCTACTTCAAAATTATAAAAATCGTTGTATGTATCTTGACAAGCAACATTGTAGGAGTGTTCATATAAATACTCACATTTAATTTGCACAACAATGGCCTAAGCAAAGCAGTGTTATAAATACCTACCATATCACAGATGAGGAAATCTGAAGTTCAGAGAATCAGCAACTTGCTTTAGGTCATAGAGCTGGTAAGTGATAAAGATGGTGCTCATATCTCAGTTTGTATATTGTCAAGGCTAATAATAATTGTGAAGCACACTTATTGAGGGCTTTCTCTGTGGTTTATAAAGATATGCAATTATAAGATTATTTCTTGTTCCATTCATTTCTATTCTATTTGTTTTTGTTCCACTCATTTTCTTATCAAGATTGTATTGTCCCATTAAATAAGTTTGCAAGTTTTCTTTTTCTATGCTTTGTAACAATTTGAATAACATTGTGGTTAACCACTCCTTGCTCCTTAGTAAAACTTGCCTGTAAAACCCTCTTGACCTGGTACCCTTTTCAACAGTGTGATTTTGGACTACTGTTTTATTATTTTTAGAGGTTATTTCTAGATTTATATTATCTATTTTGACTTTGCTCAGTTTACACAATAATCCTTATTTTTATCCATGAGAAAACTAATCTCAAAAGTGAGGAAACACTCTTCTCAAGGTACATAGAGAGAGAGCAGACAATTCTCTGGGACTCAGTCTGCCCTCAACTTGTATCCAGTAATGGAGATACATCATCTGTTCACACATCTTATACATTCTTCACTACAAGCTAATAAGATAATAATGAAGAGTTATTTGCACTCTGGAAATCCAGAGAGTGGACAAATGTGGGTGTTTTTATTCTTTGAGCACTGGTGGAGTGTATATGGTACTGATCATTTTCTAAAATGCCTGAACAAAATGGCTCATTTGTATCTACCAACAATACCGTTTTCTAGTGGGACTTGCTGGGTACCCGGCTTATTCTCTTGTATTTGTCTTATCTGCTTCCTTAAATAGCAGAGATGAAAATCTATCTCATGGCATAAAGGATGTACATGTTTAAATCCAGGGCTGTGGAGTGAGACTCACTAAGTTTGAATTTCACTCCTACTATTTTTAGCTGGGCAATCTTTTTTTCTCTCCTCCTCCTCCTCCTCCTCCTCCTCCTCCTCCTCCTCCTCCTCCTCCTCCTCCTCCTCCTCCTCCTCCTCTTCCTTTCTCTTCTTCTTCTCTGTGCTGGGAATTGAACTAGGGGGCTCATATATGCCAGGCAAGCACAGTGCCACTGAGATGCACTCCAGCCTCTTTATTTTATCTTATTATTTATGTTGAGGCAGGGTCTTGCTAAATTACCCAGGCTGCCTCTGTCTTCAAGTGAGCAATCCTCCTGCCTCCAGAGCTGCTGGAATTTCAGGCATGTACCTCAGCATCTGGCTAGCTGGACAATCTTAAACATGTTTCTTAGCCTCTCAATGCCTTATTTTCTTCCTCTGAATATAGGGGAAATAATAGTATCTACCAAAACTAGTGGCTAAGATAACTAAAAAGAAAAGAATACACACAGAGCCCATGGCAGAGAACCTGGTAAAGGGAAAGGACCAATACACATGGTCCACGTTTACTATCACTAGCTTTAGCGCTATTGTGATGGAGGCGTGAATCTCAATTTCACCATCCATCAGTTCTGTGACCTGAAACAAGTTGTGACTCCTCTGAGCTTCAGGTTTCCTCATCTTTATTGTGGTAGGCATCATGTAATGCTGCTCAACTCAGAACAATTGTGCACATCAACTGTAAGAACATTTGTGCGGTGGCGCATGCCTGTAATCCCAGCAACTCAGGAGGTGGAGGCAGGAGCATTGCAAGTTCGAGACCAGAGGCAGTCTGCATAATTTAGCAAGACCCTGTCTCAAAAAGTAAAAAAAATGGGCTGAGGGTGCAGCTCAGTGGTCCAGCACTTGCAGAGCATGCAGGGGTGAGGCCCTGGGTTCAACCCTCAGTACCCCCCCCCCAAAAAAAAAAAAGAAAAGAAGAAAGAGAAAGAAAGAAAAGAAAGAATGTTTGTGAACAATTCTTTTATACCACCTAACAATCAAGAGGCCTGCAGCTGTAGCCCTGTGGCATCTGATCCCGTCAGATCTTGGAAGCTAACCAGGGTCGGGCCTGGTTAGTACCTGGATGGGAGACCGCCTGGGAACACCAGAAGCTGTAGACTTGGGAGAAGGGCCTGGCAACCCCCTCCCAAAATCAATCTGCCATTGAAAACCTTATGAACAGCAGAGAAGCACTGACAATAGTGTTTCCCCTATTGTACAGAGGGTCGCTATGAGTCGGATACCGACTCCACGGCACCTAACAACAACAACAACAACAATCAAGATGGGGACCAGCTTCATCTGTTGACTGTTTACCGGCTTTGAGAAGCCTTGAAAAGAAATGGCATGTTGGAAGGAGAAGGGAAACTAGAGAATACTCAGAGTCATTCTAGGTAGAGGTCAGACCCAAGCAGTGCTTGAAGCCAGGACAAGATGACTGGCATCATGGAGGAGGTCAGATGGTGAGCATCCGAAGGGGAGGGTGTGAGAGGTGGGACCCTGCAAGGATGGACTGCTGGTGGGCAAAGGACAAACACAAGCACTTTGAAGAGACAATGCTACTAAGAAAATATGTTGGAGAGCGCCCGCAGGAGGCATGCGGGAAAAGCAGCCCCCACACCATCCCTCCCACCCTTGCTGCAACTTGTGGAGCCACAGAGGAGGTAAACTCACAATGGTAATGATGAAATCGAGCCAGCACCAGGCACTGGTGAAATACTTCCCAAATCCAAAGGCCACCCATTTCAGACACATCTCCGTGATAAAAATAAACGTGAAAATAGTGTCAGTGCAGTTTAGTAATTCTTTGATTTGAGGTCGTCTCTGCAAATTAACGTCTTCAAACACCTGAAATCATAAAAGATAGCCATAGGCCAGGTTGAATATTTGCAAAGAACTCCTTGCTGACTTTTTCCCCTTTATATGAATAAAAACTCAATATGTCTTGGCAGAGAGGTCTTGCTCAAAATGTACCAAGGCTGAACTTTTCCAATGGAATTGACTCCTTGAATAGATGAACATGGAAAATGGAAAATCCTATGTGTTGCCCCTAGAGTCCCATGGTCACGAATCATTGATCCTAAGAATATAAAAGCATCTTCTTAGTAGATTATTACACTGTTCCCTGAACTTCTCATTCCTTTTAACTCTTGCCAAATATTGCTTGCCAAATTTTCCAGAAACACCTGTGGCCTAGATCAGGCATGTCCAACCCGAGGCTGCATGTTTGCCCAGGACAGCTAGCAATGTCCCCCCACCAGACCTTTTAATATCACAGTATTTATTTTCCTAGTGACCTCCGCTTATTATGTATTTATATACTAACTGTATCATATAATTTATGGATGGCCCAGAATGATTCCTCTTTACTTGATGCTGCCTGAGAAAGCCAAAAATTTGGACTTCCCTGCTCTAGATCCTGGCAACTCTGAAGTCCATCATCTCCTGTGACAAACAGGAGCTGTATCCATTTACCCCAGTGTCCCCTACAAATATTACAGTGCATGTGCACCAGGACACGTTAAATTTGAGAAGCTCTGAACCAAAGCTCCCAGCATAAATTGCTTTGAATATTAAACATTCATTAAGTGAGATTATGAAAATGAGACATGCTGGTTTTCAGAGACACCCTTTCTCGTGCTATATCCAAACATTTCCCTTGCCCAAAGTGTGTGTGTGATTCTGCAGGGTCTATGTAATTAGGATGTAATCGGTCATGTTGGCTGCCACATAGTGAAAACGGTAAGAGCAGCGAGGAGGTGGCCTGGGACTAACTCTGCCCAAGACACAGGAAAGCACTAAGGCAGGCAGGAAGTCAGCCCTGCTGTTGGGCACTAAGATAAGCTCACAGTCTCAGGAAAGAAAGATTGCAAAAGAATAGAACAGTCACACGTGCAGCCACTAAGTGGGTGTTTGGCTGGAAAAGGCCCTCCGTGTCCTCTTCCATCCTGCTAACTCCCCTCGGCCTTGAGATCGCTCACAGACTGAGGAAAATGTCCTGTTCCTGCAAGGCTGGCGTGGAGGCTGATCCCCACACGCCCCACATCACCACTGCTGCTGTGAGATCTTTACTCACAAAGCCGTTCTAGAATTGCCCCATCTATCTTCCCTACTAGACCACTTCCTAAAGGCCAGGGACTCGTCTGTCTCTGAACGGTGTTAGAAGCGCATTTTCTCTCTCCTTTTGGAAGGTTAGCCACAGGGTGGCTAAGCAAGTCTGAGTTATCGCAATGGATGATACCAGCAAGTAAGCATCAGAGTCTCCTGTGTTATAACTGAGCCGTTTTCTGATCCAGAAGGCTTACATTATTACGTCATCGCCCAAACCAGAGCTTCTCAAATTCTATCAGGCTCCAAATCACCTTGGAAACCTGTTACAAGGTGGGTTCTGATTAAGTGGGTTGGGGCACAGCATTTCCAACAAAGCTTCCAAGTGATGCTGCTGCTGCTGCTCTGCAGATCATGGGCAGTGATAGTGGCTTAGATTTTCCTTATTTCCATTCCTGTACAGTGAGATGAGCTGTGTCTCTCTCCTGGTGCCTCTGCACTTCATGCCAGATACTGCTGTGCCAGCCTCCACTTGCCTCTCTGGAGGCAACAGGAACTAGGATCGGGGTCCCCGCTACAACCCTGACTATAAATTTTCTCTCTACAACATGGCAGGGCATGTGTCTACGGCCTTCTGATAGTATCAGTGCTTTCCCATAGAGTAGCACCATTGAAGCAATAAAACAAACCCCAACATTTGTATAAGAGTAGCCAGCCAGTGGAAATATAATCACCACAAGGCGGCAGGTAACCCCAGACCAAGGACTAGCAATAAAAATCAATCAAGGGAGTTCCTGGGATGGCTTTAGAGAAATCTGCTTTTTATTTGAAGAATAATTCCCTTGGCAGGAACTTGATAAATGGGGCCATGTGTTATCACAGTCTCTGGTGGGCTCTGGTATGTACTTTTCACTTAGGGATCACACAGGTATAAAGCACTGGCCAGATGGCATAGGATCCAGGAAAAACACATTTCTGCATTTTTTCTATTTCCTAGAGACTTACTGGGTAATGACCTGTCACTAAATCAAGAAGGGAGACCCAGGATTCTCTTCACTTAACATAATAAATAGGAAGAGAGTTTATTTACATAATATGGCCATTTTAAGGAGAGACACAAGAAACCAGGAAGGGAAACGTGGACTTGATGAAAGAGATGATACAGAGAGGGGACAAGAAGGGCCAGGAGGTTCCAGGAAATAGAAAGGAGTTTTTTACTCTATGGCTAAGGGGGCAAATGGGTTCAGAGTTATTTTTCAAACCTCACTGGGACTTGGACCACACCTTGATCTGGAAGGATCATGGACATAAAGCAACATCTTCCTGCACTCCTTCCAAGGGGTCACAGTGATAGGAAATCCCGGAGCCACTGATTATGTCTTTCTCTGCTCCCTGTAGCACCCCCTAAGATTTTGCCTTTCAGAAAGCAACACCACAATCTTCAGGAAAGGGGCGAGTAGGAACATTGCTGTCCAGGAAGGATCCAGTGCACACGTCTCCAGGAAATCCTCTAGGAATGAGGGGCAGATGGACAGGCCTGGGCTCAATGGTAAGACCCCAGAAGTTCCATCCCTATTTCCTAGCTGTAGTGTGACTCCAGAAGTTGTTGTGCAGAACTTCCCACTAAGGGACCCAGCAGCGAAGAGCCCCCCTGTGTGCTGGTTCCCCACATTCACAGACCCACGAGAGACCCAATTCAACACAGGTCTCCCAGCTGCCCTGATACCCAATGACCCCAAAAGACCATGATGATTTACCAGTGCCCCGCTGCTCAGCAGAATCACAAAGATAATAAAACTCTCAAACCAGCTGTGCTTCACTATTTGGTAGCAGGTTTTCCGCAGGTTCCACCAAATGACCCAGGGGGATTTTCTCTTGTTTATGCTACAACAGGAGACGCAGCAGCAGAGGCCTGAAATGAACCAGCAGTAGTGCACTAGTTAGAGTCTGCCATGAATTGTTCTCAGCCCGCCCCTTTCCTCTCCTGCAGCCACGCCCCTTGCCTTGTGCCCTGCAGTTCCTCAGATTAAAGAAGTGGCCTCTTTTCAACCCCTTGAACCTGGGCTCAGCCACATGACTTGGTTTGGCCAATAGGGTGGAGTGGTAATCCTGGTGTGCCAGCACTGAGCCTAAGCGTGTCTCCACTTGCCCTGTTGCACCATCTCTGTGAGGAAGATATGTTTGGTCTAGCGCCTTGGTTCTGGGAGAAGGATGATGGACTTTGGAGCAGATCCAAGTTGCGCAGTTGAGCCCAGGCTAGATCAGTTGACATACCGTCAATACCACTCACATAAAGCCGTTCAGCATCAGCAGAGACATCCAGCTTATACCAGCTGAATCATGCATACACCAGTTTATAATTGTATGTGTGTGGTTGTTTATTATGAAGATTTTTTTTGAGGGCCATCTAGATTGTGTTTAAAGAACTTCAGGAAACAAATGGCCAAAGCCTTCTAAGACAACCCAAGTCATATTTGAAAGTATAGTCAGTGATTGAGATGTTTACAAACAGCTGAGCGCTTGTTCTCAACACACACAAGCCTTCAGTACGAATCACATTATCCCTTTAACCTTCTCCCCTCCTCCTCCTGTCTAAATTCTGATGATCCTCACTTCATGGTGATCACAACACTCCACCCCTTTCCACATCATCTTCCTACATTATGTGAGGCTTCACTCTGCCCATTTCCTTCCTCTGTTTTTCAGACTATCAATAGGTGAGTCTTCCTAAAAGATGATTTATCCCTTTTATGCCTCTCCTCCTTTTATTTAGAAACCTACCTTTGTTCTCCATCTCCACTATTGACATCCTGCCCACACTTCAAGGACTGGAGTCTATGGGAAATCCCTAGCCTGGCCTCTGCCCAGTTTTGGAGTTGTCAAACAGCCTGGAATAAAAATTCGAAACCCCTTTTGGTGTTCTTTCTGGACCTAGTTTGGCCCCAAATTTATGGAGAACTTTTAATTTTCAGATTCATTCATTCATTAAGTCACTTATTTATTGATTGATCAACATGTGTTAATTCCATTATTTGGGCCATTCTGATTAAGTTTCTACCTTTGTTTTTAGGGGCCTCACAGCAGAGACAGATACAAAATAATTCCTCACCATAAATAAAAGAAAAAAAATGAAGCCACTGTATCTGCTCAAAGAATCAGGAAAGGCTGCATTTATTGATTATGTATTGTGTATTGATAGCTTATTATATGATATACTATGTTCTAAGCGATTTCTACTTACTAATTTAATATCCACAACAATGATTTGCAGTAGCTACTGTTATCTTCATTTTATAAATGAGGAACAGGGAGGTTAACTAAAGTGAAGGAGTCACTAAGCTATTAAGTGAAGGGGCCAGAATTTGAGCTCAGGCAGTCTGGATCCTGAGCTGAAGATAGTAACTGTTAGGTAGTTAATTATTAGCAGACCATGGAAGGAAAGAGGATTAAAAATGGCTCCTGCTTTCAGCCATGACCTGAGACAGGACCTTCCAGTACATAGGAAAGCCAGTCTCTGGATAATAACTAGGTATTGTTCTAATGGGCCTCACACCATAACTGGTCCTCAGGTTGTGAACGAAGGCAGACCATTCCAGGGCATCCAACTATGGGCCCATTCTTTTGAATGACACCAAATGAATCCATTAATTCAGTCCATGAAATAAATACTTCAGGCTCCACCCTCCCTAACCACAAAAAATTGCTAAGCAACAGGGAGCTTTCCCCTTGGCCTATCTGGAAGTATGAGGCTTCTTTACTCTGGTTTCAACAAAATGGGAGGGAGGACAGGGATCGGTGCCCTCAATTTCTCAAGCCGCCCACTTTCTCTGTCTATCTAAGGTATTCTCCTTCTAAAAATTATTGCTTAACTTTTCTTCTGTTTGCTCTGGACTTTTCTTTTACCTGAGAAAACATCCTCCTCTTAGGTCATTTCACCCAAAGAACCGAGGTTGCCCCAGGTTTTTTCCAGGTTTATCTAAGCTTCTGTGGTGCCTCAATTTTCCCTGGTAATTATTCCTTTAGACCATACTATTGCCTTTACAATACAGCTTGCCTGGATTCTGCTTTATACTCTCTGTGTCTCATCTGAATTCTTTCAAATGGAGGTCACAAGGACTGAGGTATTGTTGCTGGCTTCTCAGTAACACCAGTTCCCTAGACCCACTGCCCAATAATAGTTACTATAATAGCCACATTCTTTCCATGGTCTATGACTTCAAATATATTCTGACAACACCTGTGACTATACAAAATGGAAGATATGTTGGCCCAGTGAGCTTTCTAGGAAGCCATCCGTAGAGTAAATGTTTACCTTGCTTGTTGGGCTGTGTGGGTAGAGTCCACCCAAATCAAGAATTTCCTGACATCCTCTCTGTCTGCTGCTGGACTTGATAATGGCCTCAAGAATCTCTGAGTACTCTCTCTTGGCTTTTGTCTCTAACACAAATAGAAATAGGCTATCTAGAAAAACCACAAAACTACATAGAACAGAAATCCCATTCAAAGACTTTTTGAATGGTGTACAAGACTATAGGCTTACCTTTGGGCAAACATCGCTCTGGTTGCTTCCTGAAGGGAACCATTTTCTGTAAGTTTCCAGTGGGATCCTGCAGGTCAATAGTGCTACATTCTGAAAGTACACTGATGGTATCGGCCTTCTGTACATCAGAACAAAGAGAAAGGAGAGCCACTCACCAGGTTCCTGTCTCACCACAGCAGTGCCTGGTTCCTTCTTATCCAATTTGTTAGGGATGAAATCAACAAGAGCAAAAGCTCCTCGATATCAGGTGTGTCCAGAAAGCACCCCTCCTTTCAGGTCCTTCTCTAAATGCTCTGATCAGCCTGACTTCAGGAGAGAATTCTCTGTTCTCAATGGCCAACAACAGCAAGGCATATGAAGACACAGTACCTCAATGGCTTCATCTCTATAAATCATAACCCTGACAGGCTTCCCAACCCCAATGAAGGAAGCCAGGTATGGAGAAGGGTATCTTACTGAGACTATAACTTTCAGCTATCTCAACTTATAGAGTAATTGGCCTTGACCAGTGGCTCTCATTGATTTTTTTTTTCCTGGTAGGAGGGGTTTGGCAATGTTCTAAACATTTTTACTGATTACAACTGAGAGGATGTTACCATCTAGTGGTTGGAGGCCAAGGACACAGCCACACACCCTATAATTCACAGAAAAGCCTACAGCAACAAAGAATTGTCCTGTCTCAAATGCAATGGTAGCAGAAGTGAAAACCCCTGGACCACATCTTTGCATAAGACTCAGCTCTACCAATTTTTCTCTGCATTAATTCTGATATTTTCCCATAATGGCTATCCTAGAGAAGATGTGGGGATAAGTCACATGTTCCTTCTGACAATGCCCTAGAAACGTTACCTTTTGGGAATTCAAATAACCAGCTTCTTCAGAAAACATGTTGATCTCCACACCATGGTCTTCTGGGCTACTGGGCTGCTTGGTCTCCTGGTGGGAGTCACCAGCCTGACACAGAGAAGACCAGAGCAGCGTTAATACTCTCCCTGGCCATCTTGCTTGAGATGAAGCAAGTTTAAATTCTATTTGTTTTTCTGATTGTCACCAGAATAGTCTGCAACATTACTTTTTTTCTTTTAAAACATTGCTCCTGGAAAAAACTCAATGTGAAATAAATCTGTGAAATTGGCCAGGCGTGGTGGCACACGCCTATAATCCCAGCAGCTCGGGAGGCAGAGGCAGGAGGATCCCACCAGAGGCAGTCTGCATAACTTAGCAAGACCCTGTCTCAAAAAGTAAGAAAACGGGCTGAGGGTGCAGCTCAGTGGTCCAACACTTACAGAGCATGCAAGCGCAAGGCCCTGGGTTCAATGCCCCTGTACCACAAGAAAGAAAGGAAGAAAGAAAGAAAGAAAGAAATCTGTGAAGTTGAATAGACAAAACAAATATTGAAACTTACTGCAAAGTTACATAATCAAAACAGTATGGTTCAGGTATAAAATTCACCAAATAATTCAGAGGTGAATGCTACATGGGCATTTAATATATTTTAAAATGTGCCCTTTCAATTTGATGGGTAAATAATAAATGGTTTACTAAATGGTACTGGTATACATTGATATAATATAGTAAAAATAAACTTCCTAATCATGTGGTAGCCTGTTGTAAAAATAAATTAGTGAAAATGTTAGAAGAAAAACTTAGTAATTTTTTATCCTTTGAGGAAGAGAGTTTCCTTAGCAAAACAGGAAACAAAATGACATAAAGAAAAATATGGAAATATACTACTATATAAAATTAAAAAGTAAGTTTGATATGACAGGCTGCAGGGATATCTAAAGAGGATGAGAAAAATCACATTTTTTTCAGTACTTGTGGGTTGAACCCAGGGCATCACGTATACTTTGCAAGTGCTCTGCCACTGGAGTGCATCCACCAGCCCATTTATTATTATATTTTTAAATTTTGAGACAGAGTCTTGCTAAGTTACACAGGATGCCTCTGGCCTTGAACTCATGATCCTCCTGCTACCACCTCCCAAGTCACTGGGATTATAGGCAACTGTAATTTATTACACCCAGCAAATAAAGTCACATCTTACATGAGAGTCTCATCTTAATGTCTATATGAAATGATGGTTTCTGCAAACCTGACATTATAAGATCATGATTTAAGAACATCTCTCCTCTTTGAGTAACATAAAAACACCCACACATATGCAGACACACACACACATACACACACATACCTACACATACAGAGAAGAGGTGAATATTTCTATAGAGCAGACAAAAAATAGAAATATAAAGTAGTAACAATTTGAAGCAGATAGCAGGAAATAGTGCCTAAAAGTACCCCATGGAAGGAAGGGAGCCAGAGTTATAGTTGAGGCCTGAAACTGAGCTGGAGTGAAGTTCTTGCACCTAAAAGAGAAGGTTGAAAACAGCTGTGCCAAATGCTTCCAATTGCAATTACAGAAAGTGGCATGCCTAAGAGGCAGGAGGAAGTACAGCCTCAGAAACAGGACCTGGGCAAAAGTAGGCGCTGGTTCAGCGACTGGATCTGCCATAGCTCCACTATCACTATTAGACGAGAGCCCCATGTTTTTGAGGTAAGACATGGTCCTAAAATGGATGCCTCAGAAGCATCCATCAGAGACAATCGTAGAATCTAGACTGCAAAGAGAATGATAGATCCACCCATTAAAGAGGAACTGTTCAAATAACATTCCAAACCATATTGGGAAACAAAGGTAAAATCAGTAGCCTTCCCCAAAATTAAATCTGGGAGCTAAATGTACTTGAGAAAATATAAAAGAACCTAATAGCCAAGTACCTTCAAAATTAATACGTTTAGGAATTAATTAAAAAAATACCAAGTTATATTTGCTAGAAGACAACATGAAGATCTCTGTGGAACTTCTCCTCCAGGAAATAAGTGGTGAAAACTTTTAAAAAATCATGAAAGTCTCTGGAAGCTGTCCTGAGGGTATGCAGCAAATGGTGAAACATTTGTTCAAGAAAATATGCTAAAATTCAGTGAAGACAGCACAAGTATGTGGCACTCAAGCCGCAACCTGCTTTCTCCTTCCCAACCCCCAGCCCAGTTTTATGGAAGCTCCACTCCAGGTGGATACAACCAAGAATATGAGCTTCCTATACCCTTGGTGGGGCTGGGATTTAGCTCAGTTGGTAGAGCACTGTGCTGCAGTCTCTGAGGTCCTGAGTTCAATTCCCAGCACTGCAAAAATGGGAGAAAGACCTGGCAATCCACTCCCAAGGCAATCCCGAAACAGTCAGCCATTGAAAACCCTGGGAGGGTCGCTATGAGTCGGATACCGACTCAACGGCACCTAACAACAACAACAACAATACCCTCGGTTCCCAATCAAGGGCCAATATCTCATCAGAGGTCAGGCCACCTCTATTCTTCATCTCCTCCAACTTTGAGTTGGAAAGTATAAATTCTCCATGAATGTAGCCACAAAGTTGACTCCCTTTCTCCATTCAGCCCCTGCACAGAGGACAGAGACTACCCAAGAAACAGCATCCTGAGAATACTGGAGGGCTGGTCCTCTCACTCCTGCTTGCTTGAAGAGCCGGGGTTTAGGGGAGTCTACAGGGACAGGAATAGGGAAGCTTAGGAGATAAGAAGCTATTGTCTATGCTGTGTAGCTTGAATAGTGGTTCTGAGGTTTTGCCCGGGATGGGAGGCAATCCATAAGAAAAACAGGGCTCCAAAGTTCTCCACAAAAAAATCTGACTGTGTTTGAAGAAAAGTATGGAGAAGCTCAAGCCTGGGGTCACCCTTGAGAACAGTGGAGAAAGGAAATTTTAATAAGAAGCCAGTAAGAAGAGGCTTCAGCTCATCTTTATTAAAGGCAGCAAATTAGGTCATCATGCTCAGCATGGAGAACTATGGAAAGAGACATCCAAGAAGAGTCCCTTGGGGTAAAAGGAAAATCAAAGATTGGCTTTAAATGCTCCCTCTTCCAGAATTTAATTGGAATCACACTGTTGAGCAATTTATGCCCCCTGGCATTGTCAAAGATGATAGAGCAAATATTCATCTTTTAATTGAGCCTAAAATTTGGTGGTGTTAGATGTCATTGAGTTAAGTTCCGACTCATAGTGACCATATGTACAATAGAATGAAATACTTCCTGACATCGTGACATGCCCAATACTATGTCAATGCTTCTCTGCTATTCGCAGGGTTTTCAATGGCTGATTGTTTTGGGGGTGGGTTGCTAGGTTCTACTTCCACTTTTGTGGTGTTGAGGATTAAACTCAGGGCCTCAGAGAATGCAGAGCAGCACTTTATCAACTGAGCTATGTTGGGGGTGGGGTTTAGCTCAGTTGGTAGAGTGCTGCTCTGTGCTCTCTGAGGCCCTGGGTTCAATACTGAGCATGGCAAAATGGGAGAAGGATGTGGCAGTTCATTCCCAAAAGAATCCCCAAATAATTAGTCATCAAAAACTCTATGAAGGTTGCTATGAGTGGGACCCAACTCGATGGCACCTAGTAACAGCAACAAAATTTGGTGTGGTTTCAAATGAGGCAGACAACTTAAGAGAGATTGTAGAAAAAGACAATCAAAGAGACCCTGGCTAAAATCACAGTCACCCTCGACCACTGTGTGTACATCCAAGGCTATACTCTGAGTGACAACAAGACTTCACATGGGTGTGTGGAGGTGGGGCTTGAGGGAGGGCATGGCCTTCACTAAAATACTTTAGCCAAATCACCAAATAAATAAAACCTACAGAAAAGAGAGGGGATTCAGTTCTGGAATTGCTGACACATTAATTAATACAAACTGCTTTGTTTAAGCAAAAATTATAAAATGTGCTAAACCCAGGGAAATGTGAGTCATACTTAGGAAAAAAGCAGGTAACAGAAACTGCCTATAAAAGGGCCAATGTGACAGTTAAAAAAGAATACAAAGCAGTCATTATAAATATGTTTAAATAATTAAAAGAAATCATCCTTGAAGAAATAAAATGTGGTATGATGGTAGTATATAATCAAATACAGGATATTGATAGTCAGAAAGAAATTATGTAAAACAGAGCCAAATAGAAATTCTGGAATTGAAAAGTATAATAACTGAAATGAAAAGTTTACTAGAAGGACAAATGGTACACTTGAAATGGTAGGAAGATCAGTAAGCTTAAAGATGGAGCAATGAAAATGTGCAATCCAAGGAACATAGAGAATAAAAATGAAAAAAGGCTCAAAGGAATATGGGACACCATTAAGCATACCAAAAAGAAAGAAAGGAGAGAAAGGAGAAGAAAAAATACTCAAATAAATAATAGTTATAAACTCCCAAAATTTGACTAAAAACATTAGTCCACACACTATATATTCTTGAATCTAATCTGTACCCTTTCAACAGTTTTAGACTACAAAATCAGGGGCAAATTAGACTTGTGCAACAGAGCAGTTCTTTTTGCCATAAATCCAATCTGCACGTGATTCTAATCTGCATCTGGTTTTGTAGCTCTCTAAAATTGTTGAAAGGGTGTGGATTAGATTCAAGAATATATAGCATTTGAGAAGCTCGATGAACTCAAAATAAAAAAACCACAAAGAGATTCACACCTAGACATATCATATTAAAGATGCCAAAAACAAACACAAAGATAAATCCTAAAATAGCAAGCACATTATGTACAAGGGAACCCTAATAAATACTGACTTCTCATTAGAAGTCATGTAAGCCAGAAGGTAGTGGGATGACGTATTCACGCTGTGAAAGAAACATTGTGAATCAAGCCAGACATGGTGGTGGTACATGCCTGTAAGTTTAGCAACTCAGGAGGCTGAAGCACCCACCCTTCCCAGTTTCAGCTGTCCCAGCCCCATTGGGGCCTGAGCAGAAGCTCTGCACTCTCTCCTGGAGGAGGAAAATGGTGCCTTGGTGGCAGTAAGGCCAGAGGCAGCCTGTGCAACTGAGTGAGGCTCTGTCTCAAAATAATTTTTTTTTCCCAAAATAACTTTTTTGAAAAAGGGACTGGAGATGGACCTTAGCAGTAGCACTTACCTAGTACAATCCCCAGTAACAACAACAACAACAACAAAAAAAAAAAAAAAAAAAAAAAAAAAAAAAAAAAAAAAAAAAAAAAAAAAAAAAAAAAAAGGAAAGAAAGAAGGAAGGAGGGAAGAAAGAAAGAAGAAAGAAACATACAAAGAAAGACTGTGAATCAAGATTTTTAGATCCAGCAAAACTCTTACAAAAACGAAGGCAAACCTGCCTCCTCGAGGCTTAAGCTGAACCTGAGCACAGCTTTCCACAGAAATGATGCCTTAGTAAAACCACCGCATGCACCTCTCCCAGAGACTGCTGTTCCTGTTCTCTGGGGCCTGAGCAGAAACTCCACACTCTCTCCTAGAGGAGGAAAATGGGGCCTCGGTGGTGGTGATACCGCTATCACCCCCCCGCCGCTGCTGCATCCTGACTCTTGTGCCCTGAGCCAAAGCTGTGCATGGCCCCTGGGGAAAAAGTGCCTTAATGGACCCACTCCATCTACCCCCTCGCAGCTGTTTGTGCTCCCCACCCTTCAGAGCCAGCGCTGAAGATGTGCACTGCCTATGACATCCAGGGCTGAACTGAAGTAACATTCCGTCCCCCAGGGAATCAGTGCCTTGGTCAAGCCAAACAGCCATGCATACCAGAGCTGAGCTGGCGTGGCTTCCTGTATTGTAAAGACATAAAGCATTGGTTGAGCTGACAGGTCCTTCTCTGTGGGCCAAACTACTGTAGTCTCCAACCTCCCTGGAACTGGACTAGTCCCCTAGACACTGATCTTCTGAGACGTCCCCCTCCCCCGAGAGTGGAGGCATCACTGCGATGCTCCCTGACTCCCATGGCCCAACAGATAGTTATGTTCTGCCATTCAGCGGTCCTTGTTTTAAAGGGTTAAATCGCCATTAGTCCTGCCCCTAGCCTCAAAGAGCCTGGGATAGAGCTGCCTCTCACCATCCAGGGTCCAGACTTCCCATTCTGTAGTGCCTCAGCCCCAGAACCCAAAGAAGCTGCACCGACGCCATGCTGTTTTACCTACTTGGGACCAGAGCCACCAATACTTCCCAATTTACACTCTAAGGCACATGTGCAGATGAAAGGCTTTGACTATGACAGTCAGTCCATAAATTTTGGAAGAAGTGATTGTTCTATCAGATGCCAAGAAATCAACACAGAGACCTAAGAAACCTGAAAAAGCAATGAAGCATGACACCCCCAAAGAAATATAATAACTCTCCAGTAAAGAAACAGGAATTTACAGGTTGCCTGAGAAAGAACTGAAAATAATGATCTTAAGGAAACTCAGCAAGAAACAAGAGACACCGACATCTTTCTATCAGAAATGGACAGATCTAACAGGTAGAAAATCAGTAAGGACATCATAACTGGACTCAACAACACATCAGTTAACTGGAGACAGTTGATATCTGCAGACTACTTAGCAACAACACAATACACTTTCATCTTAAGCTCACATGGAACGTTCACCAAGACAGACCACAGTCTAGGCCATAAGACACATTTTAATAAATTGAGAAGAAACCACATAAGGTCTACTTTCAGGTCACAATCAATACCAGAAATATAGATGTTGTTGCTCTTGTTAGGTACCATGGAGTGGGGTCTGACTCATAGTGACCCTATGTACAACAGAATAAAACAATCCTCAGTTCTGTGCCAGGCACACAATCTCTTTTATGTTTAAGTTCATTGCTGCAGACACTGTGTCAATCCATCTAGGTGAGGGTCTTCCTTTTTTTCATTGACTTATCACTCACTCTCCCAAACATGATGTCCTTCTCCAAGGGTTGGTCCCTCCTGACCAAATATGTAAGACATAGTCTAGCCATCCTTACTTCCAAGGAGATAGATGGAAATCCCAAAGTACGTTTAAATTAAACAATGCATATCTAAATAACATGAAGAGGAAATTTTAAGACAAATTTTAAAACTATTTTAAAACAAATGAAATAAAAACACAACTTGCCAAAGTTTGTGGGATGCAGTAAAGTAGTAGAGGGAAATCTATGCGTTGAATACATACATTCGGAAAAAAGAAAGATAAAATCAATAGGGTAAGCTTCCACCATAGCAAACTAAAGCAGGCAAATTAAATCAAAACTCAAGAGGATAAAAGTAATATTAAAAATTAGAGCAGGGAGGAGAAAGGGCTCAAGATGGTAGATTAGAAATTTCCTCCCTAAGACACTGGGAAGAAAAAGAATCAGAATGACGGAGAACAGACTCAATTTTGAGGGAAAAATGCAGAAGTGAAGCAGTATATGCCATAAAAGAGCTGACAGGTGAGTTGGGCATGGTGGCGCATGCCTGTAATCCCAGCAGCTCTGGAGACGGAGGCAGGATCGCAAGTTCGAGACCAGAGACAGTCTGTGTAATTTAGTGAGACCATGTCTCAAAAAGTAAAACAATGGGAGGTGGCAGCTCAGTGGTCCAGAACTTGCACAGCATGCAAGCGTGAGGCCCTGGGTTCAACCCCCAATAAAAAAAAAATGCTGACAGGTCAGTGAAAAGCATCTAGACACAGAAAAGCCACTTAAGAAAAGGAGAGAGAGAGAGAGAGAAAGAGAGAGAGAGAGAGAGAGAGAGAGAGAGGTATCAGCTCTCAGCTCTAGGCCAGATACTCTTGCTGGGGAGGGAGAGAAGAAAAACCTTCATCCATGAGCTAAGGTGGCCCAGGTGAAAAAGAGACTGGAATCCTGACCCATAGACCAAGCTCATTAGTCTCACAAGCCTTAAACCCTGTAAGGGATTTAATGTCTTTGAAGAAACCAAAAATAAAAGGAATCTATATCAACATAATAAAGGCTATATACAACAAGCCTATAGTCAACATTATACTAAATGGGGAAAAACTGAAAGCATTTTCTCTAAAATTAGGAATGAGAAAAGGATGTCCACTCTCTCCATTCTTATTTTTTTATGAAAGAGATTTATTGGCTATCACGTAGCCTGATAGGCAGAAATAGTATCTGTGCATTTAAAGTTTTTCTAATTACATCAAGCTCTAAATGGTATACATTTGCATGTAATACTAATTCTCAGGAGTATTATTGAGAAATAATTCAATAATTGGCTTTTAGATACATTATTTTTTCTCCCTTTATTAGTAAATGATGATGGAGTACAGAGTAATACAGCATTGGCTTTTTACATTATGCATCCCTTACATTACTCCTGGAAACACTTTCATCAACCCATTAAAGCTAATATGTAGTAAAACTCAAATGCATATTTGGGTTATATTCCCCTATTTTTCCAATGCACTAATGAAGTTGTGCTGTTTACATTGACAGAGTCCTCTCCTCATTCATCCCTCCACATTGACCCTCCTCCTGATCCCATCTTCCACAATCTTCGCTTCTCTCTGCTAGTTCTCTCCCTCCTTTCTACTCTGTATATTGTCCCTTCTTTGCCAAGTTTAATTGTGCATTTTTATATATCAATTTATGCACAGGATATTTTTCTTCCTTTAAGTAAAGTTCATCTCCCACATATGAGTGTGAACATACGGTATTTCTCTTTATGAGTTTGTTTCCACTCTTATTTAATATAGTGATTGATATCTTGTCCAGAGCAATAAGACAAGAGAAAGAAACAAAAGGAATACAAATAGTAAGGGAAAAAAATCAAATTATCTTTATTTACAGATGACATGATCTTATAATTAAAAGACCCTAAAAATCTCCACAAGAAAAGTCTTAGATCTGAGAAACACATTCACCAAAGTAGCAAGATACAAAATCAATCATCAAAAATCAGTAGCTTTTCTATATATCAATAACAGACATGCTGAGAAAAATAAATCCCACTCACAACAGCCTCAAATGAAATCTAGGAATAAATCTGATCAATGAGGTGAAAGACCTCTACAATGAAAACTTCAAAACACTGAAAAAATAAATTGAAGAAGACATTAGAAGATGGAAAGACATCCTTTGCTTACGGATTGGCAGAATTAATATTGTGAAAATGGCTATACTACCAAAACTGATCTACCAATTCAATGTGATCCATATCAGAAGCCCAATGACATTCTTCATAGAAATAGAAAAAGCAATCGTAAAATTCATATAGATGCACAAAAGACCCTGAATAGTCAAAGCAATCCTAAGAAGCATTGCAATATCTGACATTAAATTATACTACAGAGCCATAGTAACAAAAACAGCGTGATACTGGCACAAAAACAGACATGAAGACCAATGGAATAGAATAGAGGATCCAGGAATAAATCCACACTGCTGCAGCCACCTGATTTTTTTATAAAGGCACAAAAACATACATTGGAGAAAAGACAGCCTCTTTAACAAATGGTGCTGAGAAAACTGGACATCCACATGTAGAAAAATGAAACTACGGCCCTATTCCTTACCATGTACAAAAATCAGTTCAAAATGGATCAAAAATCTTAACATAAAAATAGAAAACTTAAACCTACCAGAGGAAAACACAGGGAGAACACTTCAAGATATAGGACAGGCAAAAAATTCCTTAAAAGGACTCTAATAGCCCAAGAAATAATAACTGACAAATGGGATTATATGAAACTAAAAAGCTGCACAGCAAAGGAAACAATCAAAAGAGTAAAGAGAAAGCCCATGGAATGGGACAAAAATCTCTGTCAACTCAACATCTGACAGGGGATTGATATCTAGATTATATAAAGAACTTAAAATTTTAAATACCCCAAACTCTAAGCCGATCAGTAAGTGGGCAACTGAATTGAACAGATGGGTTGCAAAAGAAATACAAATGGCAAGCCGGGCCTGGTGGCACATGCCTATAATCCTAATACCCAGGAGGCTAAGGTAGGAGGATGGTGAGTTCCAGGATAGCCTAGTCTACTTATGAGTTCCAGGACAGCTTGGCTACACAGTGAGACCCTTTCTCAACAAATAAACAAACAACTCCCCCCCAACAAAAGAAAAAAGCCAAATACAAATAACCAATAAATATATGAAAAATGATCAATATCCTTAGCTATCAAGGAAATGCAAATCAAAACTACAGAGATTCCATCTCACCCCAGTGAGCATGACTAGAATCCACACAACAACAACAAATACTTGTGAGGATGAGGGGGAAAAGGAACACATATCCTGCTGGTGGGAAGGTATAGCCATTTTGGAAATCAGTATGGTGATTCCTCAGACAACTAAGAATAGAACTACCACATAATCTAGCTATATCTCTCCCCGGTATACACCCAAAGGAATCTAGGTCATCCTATCACAGACACCCACACTTCCACATTCATTGCAGCTGTGTTCACAAAAGCCAAGATATGGAATCAGCCCAGATGCCCATCAACAGATGAACAGATTAAAAAATGTGGTATATATACACAATGGAATTTTATTTAACCACAGAGAAGAATGCAATTATGTCATTTGCATGAAAATGGATCAAACTAGAGATTATTATTTTAAATGAAATAAGCCAGGCTCAGAAAGACAAATACCACATGTTCTCTCTCATATGCAGAAGCTAGATTTATTTCAAAAAGAAAAAAGATACGTATATATTATATGTATGGTCTGGGTCTAAATGTCCTCCAAAAGTCATGAATTTGAAAAATAGGTCCCCAGATGGTGGCGCCATCCTGGGAGGCTGTGGAACTTTGGAAGGTGGGATGCGAGCCTCAAGGAAGTAGCTCCTTGGAGGCAGGTCTTTGGGGGTTTTCCAGAGCCCCAGTTCTAGTCTCTCTACTTCCTGATTGCAAAAATCAGAGGTTCTATGCCATGGACCCCATCCTGCCTGCTTGCTGCTAGCTGCTCTCATGCCTGCCCCACTGCCATAATGGACTGATCCTCTAACCATGAGCTGCCAATAAATATTTCCTTCTGTAAATTTGCTTCAGCTGGCTTCTTTATCACAGCAACATATTGTAAAGAGGCCACTAGTTTGACAGGACCATAGCCATCTTAGGTACCCCCCACACACACTGTGAGAAACTGTACACTGGAAGAATTTTTAATTGTTTGATTTTAACTGCCTGACTCCTTGATTAATTGTTAATTCTTAACCATTGATTGATTGCCTATTATGCCTCTGTACCACCCTGCCTGCACAATCTATGGAACTATTACCTGAGTGATTGTCTGTTCTAAGACTGTTTGTTTTTTGTTTTTGTTTTATGCCAATCACTTATACAAATCATACCAGGAACTTGGAGATTGTATACAAATCATACAACTTGGAGATTGTAAGCTTGCCAAAATTTGTCCACCAACTGTTTCTTGGGGCCACGGGTTTTTGAGAGACATTAGTCCTTAGTGGCCACCGGCTCAATAAAGACTCTCTGTAATTGGCTTTTTGCTCCTTGTGGTGTATATCTGAGTGTACCCCAGAGTGGGGTTATTGCTGTGCAGAAACCTGACCATGTGCTTCCTAGGCTGTTGGAACTTGTTTGTGGGGAGAGCTTGGAAATGCTGGCAAGAGAAGACCAGAGCGCTGCTTTGGATAGAAATGCAGATAGGGCTCACAGGGTTTCAGATAAAAATGAGGGCTGTTTTGGGCATTGGAGTCGAGGCAATTTGTGTTACATTGTGGCAAAGAGTTTATGTGCCTTCTGTCCTTTTTTTTTTTTTTTTTTTTTTTTGTGGTACTGGGGGTTGAACCCAGGGCCTCGAGCTTGCATGCTTTGCAAGTGCTGGACCACTGAGACGCACCCTCAGCCCGTTTTTTGTTTTTTTGTTTTGTTTTGTTTTGTTTTTTGTTTTGTTTTTTACATTTTGAGACAGGGTCTTGCTAAGTTATGCAGACAGCCTCTGGTCTCGAACTTGCAATCCTCCTGTCTCTGCCTCCTGGGCCGCTGGGATTACAGGCATGCGCCACCATGCCCAGTTCTCTGTCCTTCTTCTAAAGAGTTGAGTGAGGCTGAACTTAAAAGCTATAGCCTAATTAACTGGATGGAGAAAATGTTGGAAAGGTCTAATGTTCATTCTATATGTTGTTTGGTGCTTGCTATGTTTACCCAGATTTATGATTTAAAAAAAAATGATACAACTGTCAGGCATGGTGGCTCAGGCCTGTTATCCTAATGACTCTGGAGGTGGAGGCAGGAAGATTGCAGGTTTGAGGCCAGAGGCAGCCTGCGTAACTTAGCAAGACCCTGTCTCAAGATAAAACATAAAAAAGGAGTTTGGGGTGCAGCCTAGTGGCAGAACACTTGTAAAGTATGCGTGAGGCCCTGGATTCAGATCCCAGTACTGGAAAAAGTTAAAAAATGACACAACAGGAAGATCTGAAAAACACGCAGTTTAACGAGGGAAAAAGCAATGGCTTGTCTAAGGTTACTGTGGACAGGGCCGGTTTGGGGAAAGAGGGCATGATATAATTGTTAAAGAGAAACGTACCACTAAGGAGAGCAATGGAAGGGATACCTCTTGGGGCACAGAAAGGGCTGGCCAGCACCCCTACTATGTAAGGCCATTGGATGTAAAGCAGCAAACCCATTTGGAAGGTGAGTGTTTGAGTAGTGACTGCCTCTGGGATACTCTGCTGCAAAGGGGCCACCCAAAGAAATGGTTTCTCAGCCTGAACATACAGAGGCCACCGCTGCAGCTGTGGGTTGAAGGGCATGTGGCAAATATGGGTATATTTCACTCAATTTTAACTGCTCTAAAATAGTCTATTTTAAAGCAAAACAAAACCAAAAAACCAGAAGCATCCCATAAAAAGTATCTAGATCCAAAGGGCTTCGTAGGTGAATTCTATCAAACATTTAAAGAAAAATTAATAGCAACATCTCACTAGCAGTTTGTAAGAAGATATAAGAAGGGACACTTAACTCATTCTGTGAAGCCAATATTATCCTGATATCCAACCAATGACATGGGAAGAAAATAAAACTATAAACCAGTATCTCTTGTGAATATAGAAACAAAAATCCTCACCTTCAACGAGCAAACTGAATCTCTGCAACATATAAATATAGTTATACACCATAACTAAGTAGGATTTATTCTGAGAATGCAAGGTTGATTTAAAATCTGCAAATCAATAGAATTAAAGACAAAAGAACCACACAATCACATATATACATGTTGAAAATGCATTAGACAAAATTTAACACCCATGATAGAAATACTGAACAAACTAGGAATGGAATGGACTTTCTGGAAATTGATAAAGGGTTTTTAAAAAAATTCTACACCTATATTCAAGGTAAGAGACTGAATATTTCTCCCCTAAAGCCAGGAACAAAACAGGAATGACTGAACTGAATTGTTGGGCCCAGTGTCCAGTGTGTTGGAGAGTTGATTGGTGTGAAAAATCTTAACATTTAGTGTCAGAAATATTGTGCAAATAGAGAAACAGTGTTTTTCCAGAATAAGTCAATAAGGAAGGAAAATAATATGTCAAAAAACCTCCAAAATAAAGCAGAGAAGAGGAAAGCAAAGAATCAAAAAAACAGTTATAACTAGCTCAAACATCAATAATTATGTTAAGTGTAAATAATGCACTCACTCCAATTAAAAGGCAGAGATTATCAGATTGGCTTTTTAGCAAAATTTCTCCTGACTCATTAAGTGAGAGACTAAATATAGTGCCTAATTTTTCAAAGGGGGCTAGGGAAGGGAAAGTTTAGGGGATAATCCTGACAATCACTGCCTTCACAAGGGATCAATTAATAGTAATTATATGTACACTTGATATGCTGTGATGAGAAGAGTATTTTATCTCCATGATACTCCTCCTCAAAACTTATCATCCTAATCTAATCACAAGAAAAAATTAAGTCCCAGCTGGGAGACAGTCTTCAAAATATCTGACCAGGACTATTTTAAAGTATGTTGTTGTTGTTAGGTGCCGTCAAGTTGGGCCCCATTTATAGAGACCCTGTGTACAACAGAACGAAACACTGACTGACACCATGCCATGCACATGATCTTTTTTATCTGGCAATGCTTCTCTGCTATTCATAAGGTGTTCCATGGCTAATTGTTTCAGGAGTGGGCTGCTGGGTCCTTCTCCCTAGTCTGTCTTTAGAAGCTCAGCTGAAACTTGTCCACCATGGGTGGTTCTGCTGGGATCTGAATCCTGGTGGCATAGCTTTCAGCATCATAGCAACACATAAGCCCCACAGTGTGGCAAACAGACATAAGTGGGAGATTTTAAAGTATCAGGTCACTGAAAACAAGGAAACCCTGAGAAACTGTCACAGCCAAGAGGAGCCTAAGAAGATATGACAATTAAACATCACATGGTATCGTGAATAAGTGCCTGGACAAGAGAAATGGAAATTAGATACAAACTAAGAAAACTACAAATTTTAGTTAATAATGCATGAGTATTTGTTCATTAATTGTGACAAATGTGACTAATGTAAAACATTAGTAGTAGGGGAAACAGGGCATGAATATATGGGAATGCTCTGTATTATCTTCATAACATTCCTATAAACCTCAAACTCTTCTAAAATAAAACAATTATAAGAAAAGAAGCAAGATTTGACAATATGCTTAGCAATAAATTTATTTTTAAAATAAGAACACATACAGATTAAAAATAAAAAGAGGAGAAAAACATAACATGCAAACAGTAAATATAAATCAATAAATGAGAAAAGAAAGAAAAATACGATCACTTCAATAGATATAGAAAATACATTTCAAAAACTTCAATATAATTTCATGATTAAAAAAAAACTTTCAACAAACTAGGAAAAACGGAACTTCCTTAATTAAATCTTAATTGTGAAAGATTATGTATTCTACCTAAAGTCAGAAGCTAGCCAAGATATCCTCTCACCACTTCTGTTCAACATTATATTGTAGACATTGTTGTTGTTGTTTTTAAGTGGTATTGAATTGTGTCCCACTCATAGCGATCCTATGTACAACAGAATGAAACACCTCAGTACTGCCATGCTCAGCACTAGGTCAGTGCTTTTCTGCTGTTCATAAGGTTTTTGATGGCTGATTTTTTCGAGATTATTTTGGGAGTGGGATGCCAGGTCTTTCTTATTTTTGCTGTGCTGGGGATTGAACCCAGGGCCTCCGAGTATACAGAGCAGCACTCTACCAATGGAGCCAAACCCCAGCACCATATTGCAGACATAACCAGTGTAATAAAGCCAGAACAGACTAAGACAGCATCCACCGCCCCCGCCCTTCCCACAGCCTTCCTCTCCCACCACCTCTCATTCATGAGACTTGTCCCTGTCGAGGCCGAGTTTGCTCTCATCACCACCTCATTAACCATGTTACTCACATCTCTCTCCACACCCTCTTTCCTTATCTTTCAGCCAAACAAAACCTTACATTTCTTATAGGGTTCAACCAGCAGCACTTGTCCCCTTTGTTGTTCCAGCTCATTCAGATCTTGCTGTCCTCTGAACTCTTCTGACACCTTGCCTTATATCACCTTTGCAGGACTAGAATTAAAACCCACCCTGAGATATGCACATGGGTGGCTATGGGCAGCTACCACCCTTTATACCCTTATTTCCTGGTATAGTGAGTAGAAGAGAGGAGGCACCAAGTACCCTGTGATAACTCCAGCTTCCTAGGACCTCTAAGTGCGTGTGGAGACCTTCATACCTGTCTTTCAGCATCAGGTTGTGTGAAGGACAGAGCATCCTTGTCCTCAGGATATTCAGTATCACCCTCTTCCTCCGCAAGTGGAGCCAACCAGGACCAATCATGCCCAATGCCTGAGGTCCTTCGTGCAGAGGTTAGCACCCCAAACTCCTCCTGGGGCTTCCTGTGTGTGACCAGGGCAATAATGGCCTTGCTCTCTGTGGCCGGGGTTTCTGTCATCTCTTTTTGTATGGGTGACTTTTGCCTCCTGCACCACTTGCAGCAGTAATGCTCAAGAGTGCACATCACAAAAGAAAAGGCCTGGCAGAAGCGATCCAGGGCTATCTGGACCTTGGTTTTGCTGGTCTTGCTTTCCAAGTTCCCACACCTCTCCTCGTTGCTAAAGGAATTGAGCAGTAAGGCGATGAAGAGGTTGAGCACCTGGGGGAAGGAGGAATAAGGGGAATGAGAAATTCAACAGAGGTAAAGATACAGTGAGGGTCTGGAATAACTTTTCCCCAAGCCTCAAAATAGATTGAATAAGATCCCTACATCTTACTATCTTCCAAGAAAATTCATCTATAAAATAAATTTACATTCTCAGCCATATTAGGTGAGTGGTCTAGTCTGTTTACATTATTGCTAACCTTTGGTATTATTACTTCTTTTTAAATTTTAGCTATTCTAGTAGGGTTTTTTTCCTATCTCCCACCCCCCTTTCCCCACCATACTAGTAAAGTTTTGCTGTTTACATTGAGATTGACCTTTCCCTCTTCATCCCTCCTCACTGACCCTCCTCCCTCTCCTGTCTTCTCCAATCTTCACTTCCCTCTGTTAGACCCTCCCTCCTTCTTTCTACTCCTTAAATTGTCCCTTTAAGCTAAGTTTAATTGAGCTTTTTATTATGTTTCAATTTATGTATACGATTTTTTCCTTCCTTTAAGTTTGATTCAGCTCCCACATATGAGCAAGACCATATGGTATTTCTCTTTTTGGGCTTATGTTCGTTCACTTAAGATGATGTTATCCAATTCCATCCATTTTGCTGCAAATGACATTGTTTAGAAAAAAGTTTGGACTTATGTCAAAATCAGGATGCACATATATGGATAAATATTCTCACAAAAAGACATTCAAATAGAAAGGAGGCCATTTGTGGGGTGTGGGGAGGGTCATGACAGGGTAAGGGGGAAGTTATGTGAGCAATGTACAATGAAATGTATATATGGAAATATCAATGAAACCCATTAAGTTATACATTAAAAATTACCAATAAAAAAATTAAATAATAAATAAATAAATTTAAAAAGACAAGATCCAGGCACTGTGGCACATACCTGGAATCCCAGTGACTCGAGAGGCAGAGGCAGGAGGATCATAAGTTCCAGATTAGAGGCAGTCTGTGTAATTTAGTGAGACCCTGTCTCAAAAAAAAAAAAAAAAAAAAGGGCTAGGGGTGCAGCTCAGTGGTCCAGCACTTGCAAAGCATGCAATTGCGAGGCCCTGGGTATGACCCCCAGTACCACATACACACACACAAAAAAAAAAAAAAAGGAAGAAAGAAAAAGAAAAAAAAAAAAGGCAAGATCGAGGAGGGAAGAGGAACAATAAGACAATAGAAAAATTGAAGTGAAAGGATACAAGCAGCCAAATCCAATTAATTTCAATATAACCGACAAGCATGTGTAGACCCTGGGCAGGGTAAAACGGGCAGGGGAATCATGATGTGGCAAACTTGGGAATTAGCTGCATCGTGAGCTTGGAGCTTTGCTGGAATTTCCTACAAGGACATGCACCTG
This sequence comes from Pedetes capensis, assembly GCA_007922755.1. Taxonomy (NCBI): domain Eukaryota; kingdom Metazoa; phylum Chordata; class Mammalia; order Rodentia; family Pedetidae; genus Pedetes; species Pedetes capensis. The sequence continues at coordinate 100,262 of VMDO01002640.1, forward strand.
CTATGTAAGCCACTATACAGTCCCCTCCTCTTCGCACAGGGGAGAGATGGAGTGCTATATGCTGTCTCTTCAGCCCTGCTGCCCTAACCTCAGGGAGATATCAGGGCTGAGCCAAAGGGGTTTGGACCAACTCCCAATGCTCCCTTTGAAGCACATGCTGCTGTCAGTGCAGATGGTCCTAACAGCTTGATACCTGGGCTTTTTGCGTACTCTTCCGCACCCTCCAATTCATTGTCTTTACCTCTTCAAAGTTCTTTGTTTCTGGCTCTAAACCAGGTCAAAAGAGACCACATTTGGGGAGAAGTGCCTTGAGGTAGTGAATGGACCTAGTCACAGTCCTCAGCTTCACTATGGGAATTCTCAGCCCTGGGTCTTTGTTCAGGATCTCTTCTATTTGTCTAAGTCCTCCTGCTCTCTTACGGGGCCCTTTCAAGTAGGAAACCTCCCTCAAATCCTTCTCAGTGTCCTCCCCACTCTCGTTCGTGAGGTCCTGGTCTTCTGTGATTTGGTGTCACGCACTGGCTATGTGGATCACTTATTAGGTACTTAGGATATCTGGTGTAGATAGTTAATTATATTTGCACAACAGCCCCAACTGGATTCTGAAGACCTTGTCTTCAAGCATCCTTGTGTGTCTTCTATCTCTTCTCTGTCTTCACAGATAAGCACCTAATTAGCCTTCAGCTTCCAGCTGCCAGGAACAGACTCAGGCCACCTTACACAATCAGAAGATGTAGCATAAGAAGTTTGGACATAGAACAGGGGCCCATTATGACCTGTAGACACGCTTGTTCCATCTGTTCCCTCTCCCTTCCTCAGTGTTGGCTTTGTGTGGGGCTGGTTCTTCTCATAATTGCAAGTTATTTACATTTTTTCTCACACATACATTTAACAATGTACCTTTCCCAGTGGACATCTCTTTACTTTTTTGGGGGGTGGGCAGTACTTGGAAAGTTGAAACTTGGGCCCCACACATACTCTGCAAGTGCTCTACCATGGGGCTGCACCCCTAGACCATTTTTTATTTTTTATTTTAAGGTAGGATCTCACTAAGTTACACAGGCTGCCTCTGACCTCGAACCTATGGTCCTCCTACCTCTGCCTCCTGGGTTGCAGGGATTACACTCATGAGCCATAGTGCCCAGCTTCTAAGCCGCCATGCCCAGATTCTGAGCCACCGTGCCCAGCTTCTCTTTACTTCTTGCTGGCCAAATTAAGTCACCACCCTTACCTTACTCAGTCACTGGCACAGAGAATATGATTTGCTTAAAATAATCATCTAGGCTAGACTGGATATTGGGGCATCAGTCAACATGAGCCCTGAGTGTCCAGAGGGTTTGATTGCTCATTATACTTTCCTCGAATCAAATTCAAAAGGAGATTTCTGGTACTATATTTTGAATAACAAATTTTACGGTGAAGAGTTGCCAAGAAGTGAAAGCAGTTGAGAGGCATGTGTTTTGTTTTCTCTTTCCCTTTTCTTTTTGAGAAAAGAAATCAAAGAAACTCACCACAAGTTTTCCTATCACCAGGATCGACACAAAGACAATGACGCACAATGGCGCCTGGCCTGCCTGCATACATTCCCACATGTTTTCTATCCACTCCCCGCAGAGGATGCGGAACACCACCAGGAAGGAGTGGGGGAAATCCCCCATGTGCCAGCGCCGGTTACAGGAACTCTCAGCAGCACAGAATTTCTTCCGGGAATTGAAGTTAGAGCCAAAAAGCTGCATGCCAATCACTGAGAAAATAAAGATCACAATGGCCAGGACCACGGTCAGGTTTCCAAGAGCTCCAACGGAGTGGCCGATTATCTTAATTAGTGTGTTTAAAGTTGGCCAGGATTTGGCTAACTTGAAGACCCTCAGCTGTAAAAACACACAAGAAGAAAAGTTGAAAGAAGAGCCAGTTAAGGACAAACTCCACGTGCTCATCTATACAGCAATGACATTTCTAAACCACAGCACTTGCAATTTTAACAATTCTTTTCAAGGTCAATCCAGCCTGAGCACAGTCAGTAACTTCCCAGCCCAATCTCATACTCACCTGTGCCTACATTTTTATTTTAATGGGAATATTTTATTCTAACTTTTTAAATGATAAAGTCCTTGAGTTTAGGATAGTGATTGAGCATATATGTTTATTATGTAAAATACCAGATGTCAGCAAACTCAGACCCATGGGGCAAATCCAGTCCATTGCCTGTTTTTGTGAATCCTGAGAGGTCAGAATTTTTCTTTTTTTTACATTTTTAAACGGTGAAAAATAATCAAAAGAAGGATATTTCTTGACACATAAAAATCCTATGACATTCACATTTCAATGTTCCTAAAAAGGGTTTTATTGGAACATGGCCATGGCTGTTGGTATCTGAAAGACTATGTCTACTTTTGTGCTACCATGGCTAGGTGTAACAGTTGTGATAGAGACAATGTGGCCTAATATGTGGAAACCATTACTATCTGGCCCTTTATAGAAAAAGTTTTCTACCTTCTGCATTATATTCAGACCATAAATTTGCATCTAAACCTTAAAACAATGAGGAGAATAATATGTCATTTTGTACCCAGGAAAGCCAAGGTGAGCAGCTACTTGAGACAAGTATACTTTTTCCCAAGAGAAGTTTTTGTCCATGGAATATCACGGGAGTTCTAGGAAACAATAGACTTTGAGAAAACACAGAAACTATGTTCATAGGTTATTTCTGTCAATGGGGAGTGATGGTTTCACACCAAAGCAGAATCCTACTAAAAACCAACTCTTTGGGAATGGAAATACTACAGACCAAGAAGACCTAGTAAAGAGAAGGCCTAGTATTATCTACTCGAAGGGGAATTGGCACATCCCAGGGAGAAACTCTGGTTCTATGTTGGGGATTCCTAAAAAGGACCCCTGGACCAGGGTCTCTCTGGCCAGCCTGGGGGATAGGCTTCTGTCCTCCAAGGCCAGTGACCCTTGGCTGACCCCTGACCTACATTCTAATCATTCACTCTGCCCCCTCTCATCAAATGATCAAAGATGGCCCCTGACCCCTGTCATACCTGTCAGGGAATGTGCCCTGATTGGGTGGTCCCAGTACGCACCCCCTTCCAGGAGCCTATACAAACAGGCCCCTGGACACCACCTTCACCCCTATTGTTCTCCACTTGCTGTCTGGACCCCATCACCTTGATCTAGCACTCCCCAGTCCTGTGGCAGACTACAATCAAGCCAGTGTGTCAAGCCCAGGGGCTCCGAAGCGCCGAAGGCTAGTAGCAAGGCATGAAGCTCCCTCCAACACCTCCATCCATGGGAAGGAGGAGGGTAAAGAAGGCGAGCTGCGAGAGTCAAGACCAGTGGGCCTCCAGTGTCTTCCAGATACCATCTGAGCTGTAGTCTTGCTAGCTGTAACACTACCAAGCCAGCAGCATGCTATCAGCTACCACTTGTAAAGGGCTGCTCGCTGGTTGTCTCTCCCTGAAGGAGCAATCCAATAAACCTTCCCGGTCCTCCTTTTTTTATATAGAAGGTCTCCTGAGATCCTTCTTTGGCACCTCCAGCCATTCCATCATCCCAGTTCTGAGGGTTCCAGATACCATCTGATGTCAGGGCAAGGCTCTGACCCAAGCCAGGCCTAAGCCGAACCCCACCAGTTCTATTCTCATACACAGACAGTACCACAAAGTTCCTCTTATTGTTGGTACCTAACTCAGCCATTAGCAGGCAATATGGAGAAAAGGGGATTGAAAATGGCTCCTGCCATTCGGCCGTGATGGATAAAACTACGTAGGAGACAAACCTCTGAGGACATTGGATCCACCCATGTGCCTCACATCTAATCCAAGCCATTGAGCCTTTTACAAAACAAAGACCTGGGCTCACATCACAGTAGGCACCAAGAGCTGGGTGCCCAGGGCTGACATCACTCTGGGTGTGCCAGGCTTTGAATAAACCTAGGGGGAACATGTACCCAGGCTCTCTTCTTCCTCGTCTTTCTCTTCCTGTCTGTTTCTCACTCTCCTCTCTTCTCTTCTCTCTCCATCAACCACATGCATGCCTCCCCTTCTCCCAGGGCCACTATCTTCTCTGTCTACCCAAGGCACTTTTCTTTCTAAAAGCCTGCTTGACCTTTCTGTTCTCTCTGGCTTCTTTACCTTCCCTTGGGGAATAGAAATCTTTTTATGCCAATTCACCCTCTGAACACAGGTTTTCCCAAGTTCCTTTGCAGATCTACCTAAGCTTCTTCAGATTCCTATCCTCCCTGTAATTATTCCTTAAAGGTGTACTATCTTTAATAAACCTTCTCTATACTCTCTTCAATAGCTTCTATGTCAGGTATAAATTCTTTTGTACACTGAATACATGGACTGAGATTTTACTGCCAGATTCCCAGATCCATGTTCCTCACATCTCCCCATAATGATCTCGGAGTACAGCTGAAATATGCCTAAACCATGGTGACTCAAATGGAACTTTTCCCACCTGACCACCAATAAAATGTTAGTTGTTGTTATTAGGTGAGGTTGAGTCAGGACAGACTCTTATTGACCCACCTGGGATTTTTAATGGCTGATTGTTTTGGGATTGCTACATCCTTCTCTCATTTTTTGCAGTGCTAGGGATTGAACCCAGGGCCTCAGAGAGTGCAGAGTGGCAGGCACTCTACCAACTGAGCTAATGCAACTTAATAATGCCTAAGTCTGAGCTGTGTAACCTTTTGATATATTCCAAGCATAAAAATATGAATTTTACACTTACATAACTGAATCACTCTATAGGCTTAGAAATCTTATGCACACACACACAAAAATATCTTTGAAAGAGGAAAGAAGGCTATTGCTATGGTTTGAATGTTCCCTCCAAATCTCATGTTGAAATTGAATAGTTCTTGTAACATTGTTGAGAGGTGGGACGTTTAAGAGGTGATTAGATAATGGGTGTTCTGCCTTCATGAATAGATTAATGCCTGTATTGTGGGAGTGGGTTAGTTATCACATCAGTGGGCTTCAGGTAAAAGATTAAGTTCACCTGGTCCTCTGTCTCTTCTGCTATGATGACATAGCACAAAGTCCCTCACCAGACTCTGGTGCCAGCCTCGTGGACTTCCCAGCCTCCAGAACTAAAAGGCAAATAAACTTCTTTTCTCCATATATTATCAAGTCTGTGGTACTTGCTATAGCAACAGAAAATGGACTAAGATGCAAAATTAGTACTAAGAAGTAGGGCTGTCACTGTGCCAAATACCTGAGAAGAAGAAAGTGGCTTTGTAGCTGGGTAATGGGCATGAGGCAGGAGAGAACGAGGGGAACATTTAGGGGACACAAGATGGAAAAGAGTCTTCACCTCAGGATCTGGTTTCAGTTTCACTGGACAAAAATCCAGGACTCTGACACAGCTACTAAGAAAATTGCTGTGAGCACTGCCTGCAGAAAGATATTTTCCTGAGAAATATTGTAAATGGAAATGTTAAACCAGCCATATTTAGAGTAAAAATGTATGCAACCTTTGAGTTAACCTTGCTCTCCCATCTGTGATTCTGTGCCTGTCTGAGGAGGGTACAAACAATGCTAAGGACGAGGATTTCAATCAACATGTGCCCAGTTCCCTTAGAAGAACTTCTTTGGCCATTTTTGACATTATGCATCCTAAGAGTACCCCTTTTTTATCTGTAAACCTAGATGATGCACCTCCTAAGCACCCTTGTAGTCTCACTCTACTAAGGGGAGCTTCTTTGATAAGTACATCACAAGTTTCTATCTTATTTGACACCTGCTCTTGAAATTTTCTATCTTATCAGCAACCCCACCTCTTGTCCCCAAACCTAAAAATTCATTCACAGCAGAAGAAGTTAAGATAAAGAAGAGCAAAAAGAACTAGCTCGTTCTTTCTTACCAGTTTGGACTGAATGAGAAATTATATCCTTTTTGGAGCACTGTAACTTCAAAAGGCACACAATCACATATATGTCCATTGTAAAGACACCCAAGCACCTCTCTCTTTACGCCTATGCTTGCTCAGAAGCATGTACTCTCTCTTAATCTTCATCCAATAAACTCTGAACTCTGCTTTATTCTCTGCCTCATCCTGGAATTCTTTCCTGCAACCAAGACAAGGACCCAGCTTCACCTGAGTGGAGGTCCTGGGAAGGGGAGTACCTCAGGGCAGGCACTAATAATGCTGAAGCACAGCACCCTTCACTGCTCCTGACAGGGAGAAGCTAGAAGAATTTGGTGAGGGACAGAAAAAGCCTAGCTTTCTAGGAATGGAGGCTTAAGGGTGATTGCAATGAGGGTTCAGAAGAAAGAGAGCTGTAAGGGCAGTCTGAATCTTCTTAGAGATTGCTTAGGTGGTCACAACTAGGATGCCAGTAAAAACACAGATGGTAAAGGTCATTCTGAAGAGGTTTCATACAGAAACGAGCAACAGGCATTGGAAACCGGGGCAGAAGCCATCTTTGTGGCACAGTTGCAAAGAATTTGGAAATTGTGCTGACAAAATGAGGCAGAACAGAAAGACAGGGAAATTTGGGGCATGGGAAAGGAAAAGAGCTTTCAGGGCAGGATTTAGTTTAAATCTCTCCAGCTGAGAATGAGGAACTTTGACACAAGTACCAAGAAAACTGCTTTGAGGACTGCCTACATACAGACGCTAATTTGGGGAGACCTTTTAAATAATGAAAATGTTAAAGTAATAACAGGCCATGCTTGGGGCCAAAATGTAGTCATGCTTGGCTCAAAATACATGTAACTTTTGCGCCTGACCCTGCTTTCCCCTCTGTAATTCTGTGCTCCTTTGAGACATGCCCAGGCACCTCCCTCATGACTCTTAAACCTATACAATGCACAACCCCCCCAACACACACACACACATAACCACCTTGTAATCTCATTTTACGAAAGGGAAGTTCCTCCAACAAAAGAACCTGAAACAATGGAACTTCTTCTTTTGGTCTTATTGGCACCTCCTCAGCCTATGACAAGGGCCTTCCTAGGGAGAACTTAAGGCTCATGTCATACTAGGTGCCCAGAGCTGGGCACCCAGGATGGACCTCACACAAGGCATGCCCTAGTTAAATAAAACTGGAGGGAACACGTGCTCTGGCCCCTCTTTTTGGCTTCTTCTTTGCCTTCTTGGTAAGTCCATGTTTGGGTCTTGGATGCCTCTCTCTCTCTCTCTCTCTCTCTCTCTCTCTCTCTCTTTCTCTCTCTCTCCTGCCCCACCCCCTGAGTGCCCACATGTATTCTAAAGTGTGTATTTAATAAGCTCTATAACTTTGCTTTACTCTGACTTGTCCTGAAATTCTTTTCTGTAACAAAGCCAAGCACCTGGCTTAACCCGCGTGAGGCCCCGTCTAGAGGAACGCTGCCTCTCTGCTGTGGCTCAGGCACGGTTTGTGCTTGGACTCTAGAAGGCACAAACTGTGCTCCTCACTGGTATCTGTGGGTGTTCATTCTGCAAGCATATAGAATGCATCAGTTGCAGGGACACAGCTCCCCCAGACGGCATATCAAAGACTACCATGGACAGCCTGGGGACCCAAGCAGACTGGTTATAGGGTGGTGCCATCACAGAAACCCTGCTAGGGCACTACCAAATGGAGCCAGAGGGGCATGGCTGCCCTTGAGAGCCCCTCAAACTGCAGAGTTATTGGAGCACCTAGATACACTTAAACCTGGAAAAGCCTCAGTTCTTTGGATGAAGTGACCTAAGATTAAGACATTCCCTCAGGCAAAGAGAAAGACAGACTAGAAATAGGTCAAGCAAACAAGATTTCAATAGAAGTAAAAAGATGAAGCTTAAACGCAGAGAAATAAGGTGGACACCCTGAGAGATCAAGGTAAGGGATTTTTGTTTTTCCTAGTTTTATGGAGGTGAAAGTATCAGGGGCAATGGGAGACACAGCCCAGAACTGCCACCTGCAGCTTGAGGGGCTTCCCCTCCTAGCTACCTCCACTCAGGTGAAGCCAGGTCCTTGGCTCTGCCGCACAAAAGAATTTCAGGATGAGTCAGAGTGAAACAAGTTAGTGAGTTTATTAAGTAGGCATAAGAGACAGTACATGCTTTAGGGTTAAGTGTGGGCATTGAGAGAGAAAGAAGGACACCCCCAGCTGTCTATAATGGCTATGTAGGTGACTTTGTGGCTTTTGAAGTTACCTTGCTCAAAGGATATAATTTACAACACAGTTCAAAGTTTAAGCAAAGTGTTCAGTAAAAAAAAAAGGAAAATAGAAAAAAAAAGTGAGCTGATTTATCTATTTTTCTATCATAAAGAAGTTCCTCTTTTGTAAATGAAAGGTAAAGGGGTTTTATGAGGAGCATTGTTTATATTTAGGGGTGAGAGAGGTGCTAATAAGATAGAAACATGGGTCAAAATAGGTAGAAGGAAGAAGTCCCATTGTCTACAGGATTTAAAAGATTAGGAAAAAATGGTGGTATACTTTTATCTAAGGAACTTTTCTTTAGTAGAACGAGACTATAGGGTGGTCCAGGAGGTGCATCGTTTAGGTTTACAGATAAGAAAGGGGTGCTGTTTAGATGCATATGTCAAAATGGTCAAAGGATTTCCTACAAGGAAGTTGTCTAGGCATATATTGACTGCAAACACGGTCTGTAATCTTACTTGTAAACTTCTCAGGGAAGCACAGGATTACAGATAAGAAAGTAAGGATACAGACACCTTGACCTTAAACACGGCTCACTGCTATTTTAACATTTTCATTTGAAATATCTCCCCAAAATAATGTCTCTATGCAGCAGTCTTTACATTGGTTATCCTATTACTTGCACTGAAATCCTTGACTCTCCATGGCAAGACTTAAAACAGATCCCAGGGTAAGGGCTCTTTTCCCTTCCAGATCCCCTTCATTTGTCCTGCCTCAAGAGTGAAACAGTGGTCCTCCCAGTGTGACAGCCTACTCAGTGTGACATGAGTCCTGGGTGAGAAGCTCACACTTGACCTTTGTCTGGTGTCGGAGAAAGAAATTATTAGTCTTAATTTAGCTTAGCTCTGTATTGGGCCAAGAACTGTCCAGTATGGGCTCTGGAACAGCAGTCCCACCTCTTTGGGCTGTGTATGGGGTGGTGATTAATGATGATTTGGTTTTACTTTGTAGACAGGAAGCAGGTGTTTTGTGTGACTTCAGAATAGGGTGAGCCGGAGATAGGAAGGAATAACAACTCATTTTATTTACTTGTCGTTAATTTATTTTTTAGCTCAGAGTCAGGAAAGGTCAGCATTTATTACTTGTCAGTTTACCTTTTTGTTTTGAGTCAACATAAAACTTGCCATATAGGTCATTTGTAGACATCTTGTGGATTTCATTATCCACAGAAAGGCTGGTGCTAGTTGATTTTTAATTTAGAAATGGAAAGCTATTTATTACAGCTCCTAAAATCTGCCTCCTTTCCCCATTTTCCTAACTCCCTACCTACCCCGACACTGTTAGGCAGCAAGGCAGGCTTTCACAGACAAAATGGAGGAAGCACGGGATTAAGAATAATTCCTGCATTCAGCCCTGATGAATGAAGCCATGTATGAGGCAAACCTCCAATGACATTGAAAGAACATTATTCTAATGGATGCCATACCCTAATCCAAGATCACTAGCTGCCTGAGTATAAACAAAGGCAGACCATCCCAAAACATCTGTCTATTGGCCAACTCTTTTGAACTGTACAAACAAGTCCACTCAGCCATTTTACAAAACAAGGGCCCTAAGTTTCATATGCCTTAAGCCAGAAAAGACTACCAAACATGGGGCTTTCTCAGGTGGAGCTTGGGTTCCCATGCTCACGGCTCACATCACACTAGGCACCCAGGGCTGACACGACACTAGGTGTGCCCTAGTTTAAACAAAACTAGAGGGACACACACACTTTCTTCCATCTCTTCTCCCCTCCTCTCCAGCGGCCACGCGTGCACCTCCCACTTCGCTCAGGCCTCCCATCTTCCCAGCCTATTGGAGGGACTTTTCTTTCTAAAAAGCTTGCTTGGCTCCTCTGCTCTCTCTGGATTTTCCTTCCCCCTATGCCAGTTCACCCAAAGAACTGAGGTTTTTCTAGTTCTTTTCCAGGTTTATCTAAACTTCTCCAGCTGCCTTAGTTTTTCCAGTAATGATAATTATTCCTTAAAGGTAAACTATCTTTCACAAGGGCTGGGATTTAGCCCAGTTGGTAGAGCACTGCGCTGCAGTCTCTGAGGTCCCGAGTTCAATTCCCAGCACCGCAAAAATGGGAGAGGGACCTGCAAATCCACTCCCAAGGCAATCCCGAAACAGCCATTGAAAACCCTATGAGGGTCGCTATGAGTTGGATGCCAACTCGATGGCACCTAACAACAATCTTTCACACACACACACACACACACACACACACACACAAGGCTTGCCTGTATTCTGTATACTTCTGTGTTCTGTGAGTTCTGTGTCAGGTCTAACTTCTTTTGAAGACCAAAGACCAAGGTTTTCTGCCAACTTCCAAGCCCCGTGTCCCCTGGTAGGAAACACTATGAATGTGTACCCCAAACCTGGGAGGCCTGCTGCCTGGGTTAACCCCAGCAAAGCCACGAGGGCTGAGGCCCCTGGGCCTTGGAAGCCTCCCCCACCCCTGAATGCCCAGGATGGGAGACCCTAGGGTCAAAGGAGATTACTCTCCAGCTTCAAGATTTGATGTTATTCACTTTATTAGGTTTTAGGCTTACGTAGGACCAGTTACCGTTTTCTTCTTGGCTATTTCTTCTTTTGAAGCAGGAATGTCTGTCCTATGCTTATCTCCCCATTGTGTTTTGGAAGTAGACATCTCAATTGACTTTGGAGACTCAAAAGCAGAGAGAACTTGCTTTAGGATGAATTGTGCCTTGCCTCCTACTCACATATAATTTAGATTAGATTCTGGCCTTTGGACTTCAGACTTCTGAGTTGATGCTGTAAGAATTAAGAACTGGGGCTATCAAACATTTAAAGAATAATATGAGCTAACATCAATTCTCCTCAAATAAACTGAAAAAAGAGAATTCTCTCAAAATCATTCTACAAGACCAGAATTCTCTGATACCCAAACAGACAAGGACACAAGAATAACAAACAGAAAACAACCAACCAAACAAACAACAAAAACTATAAGCCAATACCCCGATAAACATAGATTATGTAAAAATCTTCAACAAAATACTTGCAAACTAAATGTAATAGCACATTGAAAATATTATCTGCCATGGTAAGCAGGAATTGATTCCAGATGTGTGAGGATGGTTCAGCATATGCAAATCAATAAATGTGATTCACCACATCAGCAGAAAACAACAAAACCCATTAAGATCATCTCAATAGAGGCAGGAAATGCATTTGACATCCCTTCGTGATAAAAACTCTGATGGATTAGGAACACAGAGAACATATCTCAACATAATCAGGGCCATATGTGACAAGCCCGCAGCTAATATCCTAATGAATGAGGAAAAGCTGAAGGCTTTCTCACTAAGGCTGGGATAAGACAAGGCTGCCCACTCTCACACTTTTATTCAACACAGTCCTTGAAGTCCTAGGCAGAGAAATCAGGTAAAAGACCCAAATAAAGGGTATCTAAATCTTTTACCTTGTCATGTTGGGGTGCTTGTGTGTTGCCGTGATACTGAAAGCTATGCCACCAGTATTTGAGATACTAGCAGGGCTACCCATGCTGGATAGATTTCAACTGAGCTTCTAGAATAAGACAGACTCAGAAGGACCCTGCAGCCCATTCCAGAAACAATTATGATTGAAAAACCCTATGAGTAGCAGAGAAGCACTGTTCAATATTGGAAAATGAGCCCCCCAGGCTGGAAGGCATTCAAGAAAGGACTGGGGAAGAGTTGCCTCCTCAAAGTAGAATTGACCTTAATGAGAGGAATGGAGTAAAGCCCCTGGGACCTCCTTTTGCTAATGTGGCTTGATTCAAAATGAGAAGAAATATAGTGGCTGTAACATTGGGCTTGGGCTAGGATTTAGCTCAGTTGTTAGAGCGCTGCGCTACAGTCTCTGAGGTCCCAAGTTCAATTCCCAGCACTGCAAAAATGGGAGAAGGACCTGGCAATCCACTCCCAAGGCAATCCTGAAACAGTCAGCCATTGAAAACCCTATGAGGGTCGCTATGAGTCGGATACTGACTCGACGGCACCTAACAACAACAACAACATTGGGCTTAAACATAAAAAAAATTGTGTGCATGGCACAGCGCTGGGTACACAGGGTAGTGTTTCATTCTGCTTACTTAGAGTGAGTCTGAGTTGGGTCTGACTTGATGGCACCTAACAAAAACAACAAATTAAAAAGAAGGGAGTGAAATTGTCATTGTTTGCAGATGGCATGTTTGCATGACACCTAAAAAGACTGCTTCTAAAAACTACTAGAACCAATGAACAAAAGTTGCAAGACACAAAATCAACATACAAAAATATGTATTGTTTCCATATGCCAATAACAAATTATCTGAAAAAGAAATCAAGAAAGAAACCCCATTTACAATAGCTACAAAATAAGTAAAATACCTAAGAGTAAATTTAACCAAAGGGGTGAAAGATTTCTACAAACTCAACTACAAAACATTGATGAAAGAAATTGAAGAAGGCACAAAAATATGGGAAGACATCCTGTGTTCACGAATTGGGAGAATAAATATTGTTAAAATGTCCTTACTACCCAAAATGATCTACAGAGTCAATGCAACTCCTATCAAAATACTAATGATATTCTTCTTAGAATGAGGATAATCCTAAAATCTATATGGAAGCATGAAAGACTCCATAGCCAAAGCAATCCTGAGCAAGAAGAACAAAGCAAGGGTCTTCACACTACCTGATTTCAACATATACTACAAAGCTGTAGCAACCAAAACAGCATGATGATGGTATAAAAACAGATACATACACCAACGGAACAGAATACAGAGCCCAGAAGTAAACCTGTACATCTATAGCCAATTGATCTCTGACAAAACTGCTAAGAATGTGCATTGAGGAAGGGACAACCTCTACCATAAATGCTGCTGGGGATATTGGATATCCATGTGCAGAAAAATGAAACTAGACCCATTATCTCTCATCATATGCAAAAATCAACACAAATTGGATTAGACTTAAATATAAGACCTAAAATTATGGAAATACTAGAAGAAAACACTGTAGGACATTGGAATGGGCAAGGAGGTTTTTTTTGGACAAAACCCCCATAGTACAGGAAACAAAAGCAAAAATAGACAAATAGGATTTATAAAAATAAAAATTCCTGTACCACAAAGGGAATCAATCAACAGAGAAAGAGACAAGCTAAAGGAGCCATATTTGCAAACTATATATCTGACAAGATTTCAATACCTAAAATATATAAAGAACAACAACAAAAAACTCAATAGAAAAAAAGGTAGATAATCTGATTTAAAAATGGACCCTAGACCTAAATAAACATTTCTCAAAAGAAGACATATGAATAGCCAACTGGTATACGAAAAAATCCTCAGTATTACTAATTATCAAGGAAGTGCAAATCAAAACCACAATGAGATGTCACCTCATTCCAGTTAGAATGGCTGTTATATAAAAAAAAAACGATAACAAGTGCTGGCAAGGGTGTGGAGAAAAAGGAAGCCTTGCAGACCATCAGTGGGAATGTAAACTAGTATAGTCATTATGGTAAACAGTATGGAATTTCCTCAAAGATTTAAAAAGAGAAGTACCATATGATCTAGCAATCTCACCACCATGTTGATATGCAAAAGAAAGGAAATCAGTATGTTGCAGTGACCTCTACATCCTCATTTATAGCAGCACTGTTAACAAAAGTCAAGAAATGGAACCAACATAGGTATCTATCAATGGGTGAATGGATAAAGAAAATGTGAGGGGTGTGTGTGTGTGTGTGTGTGTGTGTGTGTAGCGTAGTGCATATATACCAGGGTGCCAAAAAATGTATACACATTTTAAGAGATGCTGTGTATGTATTACTTCTTGAATTGAATCACAGTAGTAATGTGTAGTGTGATGTTTGCTCAAAAGATGGCATTAATCAAATGAATAATAGGGCCAGATATTCTTAAAACAGCAAAATGGAAACTTTCCATCCCAATGTGTGCATATACTTTTGGTATCCTCTGTAAACACACACACACACACACACACACACACACACACACACACACAGAATACTATTTAGTCACAGAAGGATTAAACCTTATTGGTGTCTCATTTGTGACAATGTGCTTGGAACAGGAGGTCATTATGAGTGAAATAAACCAAGTCCATAAAGATAAATATCTCATAATCACATTCATATGTGGAATCTAAAAAAGATGAACTCAGAGAAGTAGAGAGTAGAGTAGGGGTGGAGTATGGGGAGCTGGGGAGAGTAGATGGGAGGGTACAAATGGAGAGAAAGTGAGAAAGGCTTGCTGAATGGGTCATGTTAAGGAGAAAGAAGTTCTAATATTTGATTGCACAGTAGGGTATCTACACATAGCTGTAATGTACTATATGTTTAAAAAAATAAGAAAGAATTTTGAGTGATTTCTCCACAAAAATGGTAAATGTTTGAAGGAATAAATATACTCACCCTGACTTGAACATTGTACAAGGTATACATATACCAAAACATTACATGGTACCTCAGAGTATGTAAAATTTTTATGCGTCAATTAAAAATAAATTTTAAAAAGAAAATGATAAGAAAGAAAGAAGACGACTTTGGGGCTATTGTGATAGCATGAAAGTATTCTGTATGTGAGTAGAACATGAATTTTAGGGAGACTGGAGCTTCATACAATGGGTTGAATGGCCCCTCCAAAATCCATGTTGAAATTTAATTGCTCTATGATAGGGTTAAGTGGTGGGACCTTTAAGAAGTAATCAGGTCATGGAGGCTTTGCCCTCATGAATCACAGGGGGGAGGGGGGAGGGGGTAGTTATCCAGGGAGTGGTTTCCTGATAAGAGGAGGAAGGCTGCCCCCACTTTCTCTCTCTCTCATCTTGCAATGCCTTCTACCAAGTTGTGATGCAGCAATCTGGGCCTCACCAGATACAGATCTACAATCTGAGACTCTAAGCCTAACACCGGGGTGCATGCCTATGATCCAAGAGACTAGAGAGGCTGAGGCAGGAGAGTCACGGGTTCAAGGCCAGAGGCAGCCTGTGCAAATTAGAATGACCCTGTCTCAGGATAAAAAATAAAAATGGGATTGGGGGTGCGACTCAGTGGTAGAGCACTTGCCTAGCATATGAGAGGCTCTGGGTTCAACCCCCCTGTGTTAAAAAAGAATCTTGGACTCTGGAACCATGAGCCAAATAAACTTCTATTTTTCATCATTTACCCAATCCGTAGTCTTCTGTCATAGCAGCAGAAAACAGACTAAGAGAGCTACCTTGGAGGTTTCCCAGTTTCCCTCTTGGATGTGATTTCTCTGCAGGTTTTTTATTTTGGGCTCTCCTGGGCTCTGCCATGCTCTGCTACATGCCACGGTCACTTCCTGCCTCACGTTCTACACCCCTGGCCTGAAAACTCCTAGAACACAATGATTTTCTGATTGCTGGGTCTTCCTCATGTCAGCTCATATTCAGAACTCTGCAAAGGTCTGAAGAACCTCTAGACTGGTGGGTAGAGGACAAGGACTGCAGAAGAGTCGCATGACACTGGCAGCAAGGAAAGGGGATCTGTGGGGCAGCAACCTCTGGCAGCAGGAAGCCATCTGGGGGCTCTCCTTGCTAGATCCAGATGGGAGACCCCTGCCTCAGAGCTCTATGAAGGACGGGACAGTTGCCAGGATTGTGCACAAAGCAAGGAGCGGAGTCTCAAGACTGGGAAACACAATTTTGCATCCAGTTACCAAAGGTCACCTTGGTTGGGGGATGGTGTAGGGGTTCAGTTCAGAGCAGAAGACTCTCTGGGACTCCCAGGCTGTTGAAGACCCAAGTGGGAGGAGGAGGGGCACAAATTTTGATCTGGGGTTAAGGTAAGATCAGTTAAGGTTTAGTCCAAAATAGACATTGAACTCACTCAAGACTCTTTTCAATTTGGGTAACTAAGGTCTGCAGTGACATAAGAAAGCACCTTACCACTCTGAAGGAACGCAAGAAGGTCCAACTTCGTTTATCAGCCTCGTTTAAGCTGTTCATCACATCGGCAAAGCTCAGAAGAGCCACAACACAGTCAAAAATGTTCCAGCCATGGCGAAAGTAGTGGTAAGGATCAAGGGCAATGATTTTTAAGCACATTTCTGCCATGAAAATGCCAGTGAATACCTGTAATGGGACAAGAAAGAATGAGAAAGGAAAGCTACCTCTCCTTGGAGATACTCCTTTAAGAATGGTCTGAGGAAATTACAGAGGTTACAAAAGAAATTAAAAGTATTCTCGTGGTTGATACAATGTATCCTCAAGTCTAGGCAATAGAAACACCCACTACTTGTAGTTTGTACCTCACTGTGCCTTTGCTCTCTCCAGGGTGCCCAGGCCAGTGCTGCCCAAGTCTGTCGAAACTGCACAAAATTAACTTTGGGTAGTTAGCAGGGTGATAGGAAATGTCAGGCAATTCGTCTTCTGAATTCCCTTTTAGTACCAATTAAAATTTCAAGATTGGTCATGGGGCAAGGGCAGGTACATAACGGCTCTGGAAACTAAGGGTAAATATCTTCATAAGTCAGAATCCAGGGAGAGTTCACCTAACCAGCCCATCTCAACAGCTTGACCAGAAAAGAACACAAAACTAAAATGGGACTCAGAGCAGAGTCTTCTCTGCCAAAGGCCAGAAAAACGTCTCTGAGCAACCCAGTGTATGTGAAGAGCTCTGAGTTGACTAAGGCCAAAAGGAGCCTTCGTGAATCAGAATATTACTCCAAAAACTCACTTGGGGAGGCAGGGCTCATCCTTTCAGAACAAAATATCACAGAATATTCTGATTTCAGCTCGTATAAAACATTCACCTTTTGCAAAATATCACAGAATAAAAAGGAGGGGTAAGAGTTACAAAAAGTACTAAACTGTGCATTTCTTATAGTCAAAATTAAATTGTTTTGTCTTTGATGATTAGATAAATATAGGCTGGGGGCCATAAATGATTAAATCTCCTTGTTAAAAATATCAGATTATCTGTTCTTATGGAAAATGTAATGATTTACTTTTTATGAAACGTATGTCTAAGACAAAACGGTACACTTAAAAATAAAATATAAGCAAAGATAAATTTAGGATAGGCACACAAAAGGAAATCATGGGGCAGAGGCAAAGAAAACTCAAGTTTGTCTCCCTATTTCCCCTTTAAACTCTGCAATGTACCCTCGCTCAATGCCACAACCAGAACCTGAAAGCACACAGTGGTGACGCCTAGATCCCCAGGGCCGACTCTCCTCCTCGTTTCCTTACACTGTGGGTGTCTACCTCTGCAACACCCCTAGGTGCCTCAGGACCACTGGCTTTGCTGTTCCAATTCAATTGCCATTTATGGCTTCTTGTGAGCTCTGTATATTCCCTGATCTGAGCAGTCTCTCAGCCTGGACCATCCATTTCCTCTTCCAGTCCCACAGAGCTCCATAGCCTGGCTTAACCATGGTCCAGCAATCAGAGAAGGGGGTTGAGTATGCTCCCTCAACCTCAAGGCTCCATGGCCTCCTGCCATGAGGACCACAACGAGGGCAGCAGAAGAGGTGGCTGCCGTCTTGGTGCTGCATGTCTGGGAACTGGGGCACATACAATGGAGGCACAAGCTAGGGAGTCAGTTTGACAAGGTTCCTGTCCATTTTTAGGAGCAGAGGGGCAGCTGCTTCCTGTGTTACTGGAAAACAACAATGGCATTGTAGCCCCTTGGCTTCTGGAGAGACCGAAGAAGATTGTCACTCAGTCAGCCAGTTTAACAGCAAAATGCAGGTTAACTTAACACGCAAGATACCTGTTGTTAGGAGCCATCGAGTTGGGACTGACCCTCATAGGGTTTTCAGTGGCTGATATTTTGGGGGGATTGCTTCAGGGGGGGATTGCTTCAGGAGTGGATTGGGATGTCCTTCTCCCATTATATGCAATGTTGGGGTTCGAACCCAGGTCCTCAGGGAGTGCAGAGCAGCACTCTACCAACTAAGCTAAACCCCAGGTTGAAAGATGCCTATCAGTGGGAAATTTGAGTTGGAGGCTTTTCATATGTCCTGACATTGGGCTAGAAGGTGGAAGTGATGGCAGATCACCTTTGCAATTAGGAAGCCCTGTCCAGGGAAATGGTTCTGGCTCTTTGGGTACTCTCTGGAACCTATCGGTGACAGCACCCAGATGTTAAAAGATGGAGTCAGCTGACTATTGAGGCAGGAACCATGGCACTGCAAAGCCAGTGTTCTGCCTCACACTGAAATAATACCATCACCAGGTGCAGTGGCTCGCGCCTATAAAACCAGTGACTTCAGAGGTGGCAGCAGGAGGATCGCAGGTTCGAGACCAAACGGATCCTGTGTGACTTATCAAAACTATCTCAAGATGAAAAATTAAAAAATGGGCTGGGAATGCAGCTCAGTGGTTGAGCACTTGCAAAGGCCCTGGGGTCAGCCTCCAAGTATCAAAAAAAAAAGAAAAAGAAAAAGAAAGAAAGAAAGAAAAAAAAAGAAAGAAGAAAAAAATACCATCAACCAATTTCTGGGACACCTTAGCAGAGGATAGCTGAACACACTGGCCCAGAACCCAGAAGACCCTGACTCATTCAGAGGTCCTGACTAGCATGCAGCATGGAATGCAGCCTCGCCCACTCATAAGCCATCTGTTCCCAGAGGCAGTGTGGGGAAAGGAGCTGCAATGCCGACTGCCTGAGAGGAGAATTCCTCTGGCCCTGCACAGCAGTCTCACCGTGGCCCTTCCTGCTCCTCCTGGGAAGGCTATGCAGCTGAGGGTGGGTGTGGGTCTCCACTTCCACACCATCCTAAGCCCAGTGCAGCTTTGTGAACCAACTCCTTATTCAATAGGCACGGGGGGGGGGGGGCTATCAATGTCAAAAATTAATTTAAAAATACATAGAAAGGAAAGCACAAACAATAAAAAATAAAACCAAAAGGAAACAAAAAACAAATGAGCAAAAATGCATGCATACACACACATACCTGTTGTCTGGAAATATTCTACAATGCTAAAAATGATCATCTTTGCAGATAGGATCAAGGGTACTAACTTTCTTCTTTGTATTACTTTACTTATATTTCTCTCATTCTTAAAACTAAAAGTAGCTTGTATTGCTTTTTAAATTGGAAAAATGAAATAAAACTTTATGAAGAAAATAGTAAATATTCTGGTGAGATTTTTAGCTCATTAATGTGATATCTAATTAGAATAAAATATCTAGTGGCTAATTATTTATTGTTTCTTATATTTGGGAGACTACTGTATATTCTCATATCTAATCTACATTCTTTCAACTGTTTTGTTGTTTTTCTTGTTGGGTGCCATCTAGTTGAGTCTGACTCATAGTGACCCCATAGGGTTTTCAATGGCTATATCAGGATTGCTTTAGGAGTGGACTGCCACATCCTTCTCCTGTTTTTGTGGTGCTGGAGATTGAACCCAGGTCCTCACACAGTGCAGCGTGGCACTCTTCCAGCTGAGCTTAACCTCAGCCCCTTCAACTGTTTTAGAGGGTTACAAAATCTCATGCCAATTAGAATTGTGTGTGAATGATTCAAAAGAGAGCACTCTCTATCACAAATCCAATCCACATGCAATTCTAAACCACATCTGATTTTATAACCCTCTAAAACTGTTGAAAGGGTATGGATTAGATTTGAGACTACATGGTAATTTTCCCTTGAGAAAGATGCCTTCCACAGAAGCCATCAATTAAAGGTAACAGTCTTTGCAAAGTCTGCTCCCTGCCTTAGTTTTCCCAGTTTAGCTGAGACTAGATCCATTTAATGAGAAACACTGAAATAGCCTCAAGCCTGAAAGTCCACTCTACCCTACCCTGAACCTCACATACCTCCTTTCAGGAAAACGACCCTCATAGAGTGCCAGGCCCTCTCCTGGGAGAATAACAGCACAAGTTATTTTATGAAAACTGATGTCATCCATAGCACCAGGGATCATGGTCATTAGCATGGGTGTCTGGATATGGTTAACATTTTTTTTTTATTATCCCAAATAGATTACCTTTTAATATTTCTGCTTGCTTCTGTCTTACCCTTGGATGACTAAAACCTTAACATATCAAGGATGCCAATGTGGTGCCCATGGAAAACTGTTCAGATGAACTGGATAAAAATAAAGTCCTAACAGTCATCTTCTGTCTACTCCACTTACAGGGAACAAAGGCCTAGTTTAGGTTAAAAAGGTTAAGATTTGAAAGAATTATCATTCCAGATTTGAAATATGCTCTGTTTTCCAAGAGCTTGAATTTACCCAGTTCCCTGTTGTCAATATTCTCTTAATACTGCCATCCATATTGTTATGCTCCATGGCCAGGAAGACAGTGTTGATTATAATGCAGATGGTGATGGCCAGCTCCATAAAGGGGTCGGTCATTACGATCCTCAGGACCTTCTTCATGCGGAGCCACTGAGGGCTGCAGTTCCACACCAGGTACTTGGAGGCCAGGTTTTCTACCCATAGGAGACAAGGCTCCCGTGATTTCTCTTGTTCTGGAGAAGGAGGAGAAGGGGTTGAGGATTTTGCCCTGGACAAATCTCTCTGCTCTTTGTCCCAGTGCCTCCCTCCTCCCTTTCCCCAGGGTTGCTTGTGACATGTGATCAGTCAAGTGACACTGATTGCATGGCCCCGTCACTGTGTAGAAGAGATGATTTCCTACACACAACTGGTATGGGGAAGGGTCAAGTACATCAAGTCTTTACACTTTTCTTGCACATCCAGGAGCCAGGCTGCACTGTTAGACATACAGAGGCAACAGAAGTCAACACTGCCTGGCTGTGAGCCCCAGAGACACAGACACAGGCACAAACTACGCCTTCTCAGGGCAGACCAGGGTGATGGCTATACGAGGTCTGGGCGACCAGAGCATAGGGAAGGAGAGCGAGCCAGGCAAGCGCATCTGTAAGCACCAGAACCACAACAGCCACTCTGTCAGCTGCTTGAGTTCAGGCCGTCACGCAGCGGCACCTCTGATTTCTCTGGCAGCATTTTGGGGGCTCACACAGGCCCAATAAGATGATGCAATAGGTTTGAATGTGCTAAGGGACCCCTCCGAGCCCACCCTTGCAGGGGCTTGAGCAACAACTGTTTGATTGGGGCTTCATTACCTGTGGTTCCCAGGGCTCTCAGAGGGCCGCAGCCCATCTACCCATCTTTATGGCTGGGCCCAGATTCTTGACTCCGACTTTGATAACAACAGTCACTTCCTGGAAAAGTCTTAAGTGTTCTCTTCCTTGGTTGAATATCACTGTCCCTCAGACTTCTGCAACTGCCTGGTCTCCTTGGGAGGCCCTGTCTGTGCTCTGGGTCAGTGTCCCCACCCTACCCAGGCCCACTCAGCATGGCACTCAGCTCAGGGAGGGCCCACTTCTTGCCAGCCCCTTTGTTTACATGTCCAAAGGGGCCCAGGAAGGAAGCCATGCTTTGCAGGCTGGTGGAGTGGGCTGGTTCCCACGAGGCCTCCTTCAGGAAGGCTCCTGGCAGGCTAGGGAGGTAGCTGGCAAAGGGGCTATGGAGGGTAGCTTTCCCTTGTCTGGCAGGTAGGACTCACCCTGCATGGTGATGGTGAGCATGCTGACGGCACTCAGCGCCCTCTGCCTTTGGAGGGGGTCTGCGCACTCATCAAATAGGTCCACTGGCAGGTTCTGGGACAGCCGTTTGGTTTGCTCTATGAGGCGTGGCTGTAAGATAAGGCATGGCAGACTCTAAAGGCTGCCCCTCCCCTCCTTTCACAAACACCTGTGTCTCAACCCTACATCAATGAAGGGGCTCAACATTTTATATAGGCCAGCTTGGTTCATCCTCACAGCCTGCCCAACATTCAGTTTTTTTATTCCACAGTAAATAGGTCAGAGAAACAGGGTTTGGCCATGCACACGTCTCAGGCATGCACATTCCTAGAGCCCTCCCTACAGAAATTCTGCTTCCTCCATGCTTTGTTCATTGCCAATGAAGAGCAAACAATATCTTACAAAAGCTAGTGAGCAAGGATGCACAGTATAAGAGCAATACAAAATCTAATTTGTTAACGATGTTTGCAAACGCAGAAGTCAGAGATGAACTTACAAAGGCCACATAGTAAAGTGCCTTTAACAGTTGCCTAAATAGGTTTTAAAACAGTAACTACAAAGAACAAATTAAATGTCAGAAAATCTATATGGTAAATCTCAAACACTCTCTCAGGCTATGTCCAAAGTCTTACAGACTCTCGCCTTTCCTGCCATTCCAAAGGCACTGGAGATTTGAGAATGCACCACATCAGCCACCCAGGAAATCGAATATCCAGATGGCTTATTTCCCCTAGGTTCTCACCAGCCACAGCCTCAGAGAGCACTATCCACTTGCGGTAAACCAATCTATGAAATCCTCCTCTAACTATTGCCTATTCTACTTAAAGGGAAAACATAGTTCATGTGAGGATCTGAGTCTTTATTGTTTTGTGAAAGAAAGAAAAACTTTAAAATATTAAAAGAAATGCTCACAGGAATTGTCTTGAGATGCACATAAACAATATAATATCCGTACTGCATATACCTATCAAGGGGTCATGAAGAAAATAAATGCTAAAAAACACACGGGTATTAGAAGATTTTTTGGAAGCTGTCCTGGGCCCCAGGTAGCCCGTGGGTCTTGGGTTAGACATGCCTGGTTTAAATCGACAGATGTGTCCCATCACAACAGCAGGGACTGATCATGGCAGTAGGTGGATCCCTCTCTCTGCTTCTGCACAGGCCTCCGGGCTCCCTCTCCCCACTGCATTATCAGATGCGCTCACTCGCATTCCACCCACCTCATCTCCCTCTTTCTACCTCAGTCTCCTTCCCTGGCCTGTGTCTTCAACACTTTCTCCTCTCCTCAATTTTCTCTTCATAATTAAACCATGTCTTAACATTCTCCACCTTAGCTGTCAGAGTAACTTTTACTATTGTGCATGTCACCCTGACCTCACTTCTGTATACCACGCTATCTACTTAACATCCCTGCCGGAGTGCCCCATGGGCACCTCAAAACTGGTACCTCCAGAATGGAACTTCCTGTCTTTCTCTCTCTCCCTAGAAATGTTCTTTTCATGTCTCAGTAGATTGTTGTTGTTGTTGTCAAGCCTAGTCTGACTCATAGAGACCCTATGTACAATGAAATGAAACACTTCCTGATTCTGTGCCAGGCACACGATCCTATTTATGTTTAAGCCCATTGTTGCAGACACTGCGTCAACCCATCTAGTGGAGGGTTTTCCTTTTTTTCATTGACCTGCCACTCCCCCAAACATGATGTCTTTCTCCAGGGATTGGTCTCTCCTGACTACATGTCTGAAATATTTAAGATGCAATCTGGCCATCCTTGCTTCCAAGGAGCACTCTGGTTGTACTTCTTCTAGGACAGATCTGTTGGTTCTTTTGGTAGTCCACGGTATATTCGCTGGGATTTAGCTCAGTGGGTAGAGCGCTGTGCTGCAGTCTCTGAGGCCCCAAGTTCAATTCCCAGCACCCCAAAAATGGGAGAAGGACCTGGCAATCCACTCCCGAAGCACTCAGCCATTGAAAACCCTATGAGGGTCGCTATGAGTCGGATACCGACTCAATGGCACCTAACAACAACAACAACAACAATGGTATATTCAATAATTGTCTCCAGCACCAAAATTTGAAAGCATCAGTTCAGTAGATTAACCTCCATCAATTCATCTACCCAAGCCATAAGCCACCCTCAGTTCAACTCAATTGCCAAATTTTGTCTTCCATAGTTCATGTACCCTGTTCATCTCTCTTCATCCTTGGTGCCCAAACCCTGGTTTAAGCCGCTTCTACCTCTTACCTGGGTCACTGGGGCAATCTTTTCATTGGTTACCTCTAGTCTCTCCTCCTCTAATCTCCTCTCTTCAATGCATCCAGGATTTCAAAAACGTACATTCGGCCCTTTCACTCTCTTGATAAAATCCTTTCGGTGTCTCTCACCCCTTGCCCTTAGCGTGAACAATGAACTCCTTGGCTTGGTGTTCAAGGCCTATTGTGATCACCCCCATCTTACTGCGGTGGCCACTTCTCACATCCCCCAACCTCGCCTTGCATGCACATGTGAGTGCGCATGGTTTCCAGTGGATTGTGTTCTTCTGCTCGCTTTTGCTTCCAGGACTTTGCAAGACTTCTTTCTCCACCAGTGACGCTCAATTCTTCCTTTTGCCTGGTGAATTTACTCATTCACTTAGGCACTGTCCTTCTGTGGATGCCTTTCTGGCCTCCTGTTCTTCCCCAGTTCCCCACTGAGTCTGGGTTCATTGTCTGAAACAGACTCTGTTAGTTGCCCCATCTACGTGTCCTTGGGCCTTTCTTGGGCCTTCTCTAGTGACACAAACCCCTCTGCCCTATGGCACAGTGGTTAGAAACAGAGGAATACTATAGTCTAAACTTGCCAATAATGGGTAACCAATGATGGGTAGAAGTTATGTATATATATTTAACACCCTCTTTCCAGGGGAATTAAACTCTAACTACCCTCAGCAATCACTAGCTTGATAATGCATTTTCATCAGCCACTTTCCCTTCCATGGATCACCTTTTCCCTCCCCTCAGTGTTTCCTGGGGTGCCTTGCACTCTAATGTCTTTGGGCTTCCTTTGGAGGGACACCACACTGCCACAGTGCTCTCCCTCTGTTCCATCACAGTGACTATCACGTGGAGTAGTAACTGCTCCTTATTGGTGTGAACAATGAATTCCTTGGCTTGGTGTGAACTCTGTGGAGAAGGAACCATGCAGTGCTAAGCAAACAGTAAACACTGTAAACATCTTATGTTCATGTTATAAATAAATGAGGAATTGAACAGATGCATGAAGGTATATACAAACAGACAGAGAAAGGAGTAAATGCACGCATGAACGAATCCTTTCAATCAGACTATCAGTGAACCTGTCTGCCTGGACAGCATTATGATACCATTAATTCCTTGGACAAGACTTACACTTTTTGAGGAATCTTCATCAGAATCTGATCCTGAAGCTTGGTCTTTCCTAGGCTTTCTCGAAAAGAAGGACTTCCGGTTCTTAATATCAAAGAAGTTTCTCTTTTTAGGGGAAAAGGATGTTGTTTGAAGGGAATTAAGTGAACTTCTGTCAATTCCCATGGCAATCAGAGCCTTATAAAGTGAACAAAAGCAATTAATGAACTGAGTATAGCTCCCCATAACACTGCAGATGACCCCCACCTTCACAAACATGCCCTCCTGCCTCGAGGGAGTACTGTCCCATTTAGGTTGCTCATCACCCAACTGGAATGTGCTAGCTCTGTCATTATTTATCTGAGGAACATGTCCTGTTTTTGCCTTGGTATTGTACTTATCAAAAAGGTAGAGTTGACTCTTTTGTGTCTCTTTATCACTAACCCTTTGCCCAGTGTCTAACATGTGCTAGGAACTCATAAATGCTTATGCCCGCTGATGCATATATTAGGCACCTACCACGGGCTTCCCTCTGACATATCTCTCTAGAGGATCCCAAGGAGTCTACAATATAGTCTTGGCCCTACAATATAGTCTTAGAATTGAACTGGAAAATGTAAAGCCATCAGGTGAAAGGGGCTGAGGTTTGGCTCAGTGGGTAGAGTGCTGCCCTGTTCTGGAGCCTCTTCCATCCTAAGCAAAGGCCCTGAACAAAAACATTTCCAAATTTCCCCAAGAAAGCCTGGAGCAGAGCTGGATTTACCTGTACCTAAGTTACATCCTCTAGCTACAAACCTGGGACATGTTCTAGAAGGCACAGGCTTGAGGATGTCAAAAAATCCCCAAACAGAGGGTTACCTATAGATAAAGGACTGAGACAAGGTCCCAAGAGGCAGCCTTGAGTGTCAGGTCACATTGCCCTCTGACACCCCAACCCAGGTCCCACCATCTAACCCCACAGGTCCCTACCTCCTTCTCCTTCTTTAATAGCTCCTGCGCTTCCTGAAACATCTTCTCCTTGGCCTCTGTCTCTGCAGCCACAGTCCTGTCCTGCTCCTCGTATGCCATCGTGACCACAGCCAGGGTTAAGTTAATCAGGTAGAAAGAGCCCAGGAAGATGACCACCGTGAAGAAGAAGACTGCGTAGAGCCCAGAGGTGTGCAGGGTCTGCAAGGGACAGAGCACATGCTTGCACCTGTGGCCTCTCCCACAGAGCCATGACTATGATCTCAAGCAAGATGGTGCACTTGTGGACAATCGGTCCCCAACACGAACTGGCTCAGCTACCTGCAGCACCCTCCACAACCTTTCTGGCCACCCTGGACTCCAGATGCCTTACCTGGCCCTGGGGAGATGCCCTCCCCACCTTCACATGGAGTCTCAGAGACTCTGCCATCTATCACTTTCTCAATGGGGTTTGAGTTTTTACAATTAAAAGGGCAAGAGCATGCTAGTGGGGATCTTCAGGCAGCAGGGAATCTGGAGAGGGATAATACTTGGAGGAAAAGGAGTTTTTACATTCTTCTTTCAAATATCACATATACAATTTTCTTGAAGTTCCTGGCAGAATTTCTAAAGCAGATTGTAATAGTGCAGCTGTTAAAAATGACAAAGAGAGGACAAAAGGGGGAGGTAGATGGTAGCTTTCAAATAAATGATAGATAAATAGGTAAGTAGTAGAGTGGGAAGGGAAGGAGGAAGAAGGGAGAGATTATAAATAGATAACCTGGCGATAAAGCTTCTCCCAGGAATCTTGAGTCATAAGCCGGAACATGGCAAGAAAAGACCATCCGAAGTTGTCAAAATTCGTATAATTATAGTCAGGATTAACTTTGGTGTGGTTGCATGTAGAATTATTAGGGCAGGGGCTAGATATTTGAGACAAAGGAACAGAGAAAAAATTACATTCCCCACAGTCCAGCCTCCCATTTGTCCACAATACTGTTCTTCACTGGGCCCTGGGCTTGTACCAGAAAGCCCTGGAGGAGGGAGTGTTTGCAGAGTGACCATCCATCCCCCTGCCTGCCAAGGCCACCACCATCACCCTAATGTGGTCACTCAGTGACTCTTTTCTCCAATGATTTTATGAGTGAATTCACGTTAGCAAGTTTCTCATTGAAAAATTATATGCAATGACACAGTGAATAATAACAATAAAAAAGTACACACAATGAATGTTAGGTCTTTGTCCCTCCCCAGTCCCTGTGTCTCATTTCCTAGAAGCAACATTTAACAGTTATGTTTGTAAGCATCCAGTTTTCTCTGAATAGAGAAACACACACACACACACACACACACACACACACACACACACACACACACACACACACACCATGCCCTCTTATTCATTTATTTATTGGCTGGGGTTTAGCTCAGCTGGTAGAGTGCTA
This sequence comes from Pedetes capensis, assembly GCA_007922755.1. NCBI lineage: Eukaryota > Metazoa > Chordata > Mammalia > Rodentia > Pedetidae > Pedetes > Pedetes capensis. Next base: position 127,690 of record VMDO01002640.1, read on the forward strand.
TTCTGTATTCTCTAAAGACCCACGTTCGATCCCCAGCACCACAAAAACAGGGGAAGGATGTGGCAATCCACTCCTGAAACAATCAGCCATTGAAAACCCTATGAGGATTGCTATGAGTGGGGCCTGACTCCACGGCACCTAACAACAACAACAACATTTATATAGAGATGTGTTATAATATACCTACGACAGTATGCTCTAAACATTGTCCTGCATCTTATCTTTTCATAGAACAATATAGCTTGCTTTTTTTTCTTCTTGTTTTGGTTTTTAAGACAGTGTCTCACTGTGTAGCCCAGGCTGGCCTAGAACTCATTGTCCTCCTGCCTCTGCTTCCCAAGTGCTGGGAATTATAGCTGTGTGCCACCACACCCAAATTCACTTGCTTTGTTTGTGGAACAATTCAGCTTTCTGCATCATATATAGGGAGATATCTCATTTCTTTCCAGTCTTCCACTCTTTCTAGTCCTGTAATTTATTTAACTGCTCAGTTAATAATGACTAGTTAGGTTTTAAAAGTTAACTGTCATCTGCTTTTATAAACACTTAGACTATAGATATCTTTGCACATAGGTTTTTGCCCACAGTACCCAAGCATGTATCACTGAATGTATCAAATTCCAGATGTACTATTTCCTTAATTTTTAATAAGTATTTTATGTTTTTAAAAACTGCATGCCCCCAAAGTTTATAATATGAAGTCCATTGTATCATTCTTTAGTTCTCATTTACACACACCCCCAATTCAACAACTTTTAACTCATTCATATCTCTAAGTGTAGTGCTTGCACTGATGTTCAATTTATCAATATCCTGCTATGGGAGATGAGGGTTAGCTCCTAACACCCACACTGCTCTGTCACTACTTCTATCCCCCTTCATAGAAGAATACTGGGACCGGTGTCAATGGCTCTGGCTGGTACATTTTTTTCCCTTGGCTTTTGTATGTAGCCTTTCCTAGATTTGCACCCTCATGTTTCTGGGGCACATTCCAAGTAGCTTCTTAGGAAGATTGAATGATCTCTCACACAAATGATTATATCTTTTTCCATCTTCACAGTTACTTGATAATTTGGCTAAAAATAGAACTCTAAGTTAAAAATTATTTTTCCTTAGAAATATGAAGGCATTGCTCAGTTATTATCCTGTGTTGCTACTGAGAATTCAGTTGCCATTTTGATTTTTGTTTCTTTGGGAATGATCTTTTTTTCACTTCGGTTTTAAGATCTTTTCCCTAAAAGGTCCTGAAATGCCATGATAATTCACTTGGCATGGTCCTTTTATATTCATTGTGTGGGATACTTTAAATCTTTGCTTTTTTTTTTTTTTTTTGCAATACTTGGAGATTGAACCCAGGGCCTCACACATATTTTGCAAGCGTTCTACTACTGGGCTGCACCCCCAGGCCACTTTTATTTTTTATCTTGAGATAGGTCTCACTATGTTATGCAGGCTGCCTCTGGTCTTGAACCTAGAATCCTCCTGCCTCTGCCTCCTGAGTTACTGAGATTACAGGCGTGAGACATGGGCTCTCCTTGCATCCTTAAACCCTAGGGAAATCTTTCAAATATCTTTCTGTCTCCAACCCAATCTGTGTCTCTGTCTCTCCCATAATTCTCATTCTCTCTCTCTCTCTCTCTCTTTCTCTCTCTCTCTCTCTCTCCTCTCTCTCCCGTTCTTTTTGTGTGTTCTATTTCTAGAATTCCTATTTGCCCAAAAGTTAGACCTTTGGATTTATATTTATTCTTACATTTTCTGTTTCTGTCTTATCTTCTTTCTGAACTTTCTTTAGATTTTAATTAATCAATTAATTAATTAATTTGTTTTGAACAGTATCTTGCTATGTAGCCCAGGGTGATCTCAAACTCACAGTTCACCTGCCTCAGCCTCTTGAGTTCTGGGATTACAAGTATGTACCATCATGCCCAGCTCATTATCCATTTCTTTTGTAATCATGCTTAATTTGTAATAGATTTCTTGCTTTCTGGACATTCCTTTTTCATAACAAACGATTTTTGTTTTTATGTACACAAAATTTCTTTTAGTTTTACCAATGACTCTACTTAAAGTTTCTAAAGCCCTTTTTGGTTTAGCTCACTTGTTGGAGTGCTGCTCTGCGTGCTCTGAGGTCCTGGGTTTGATCCCCAGCACTGCAAAAACAGGAGAAGAAACTGGCAGCCCACTCCTGAAACAATCAGCCATTCAAAACCCCATGAATAGCAGTGAAACACCAACATAATGCCAGGCATGGTACAGTGTCAAGGAGTGTTTTGTTCTGTTGTACACAGAGTCGCTATGGGCTGGACCCAACTCAATAGATATAACAACAATAACAACAACAACAAAGCCCTTTCTGACTCTTTGATTTTTGTTTTGTCCATAGCCACTTTTTCTGATCCTTTGTCTGGGCCTCTTTTGTACCAAAGATTTTCCTCTGAGCCTGGGCTGCCCAGTGCATTCAGCAGAGGCCCTGACATGCTGACTGTGAGCAGAGTGGGGCCTCATGAGTGCCAGCCTCTTCTTTAGGATAACTAAGGAGGAGGACATCCACTATGTCCAGGAAATGTGTCTACCAAATCTCCAGGAAACTCTGTGAACCCCCAGAGTCCTATTGCTCCCAGGAGCCTGCCGAGGTTGGACCTACCATACCTGATCCCTCCCCTTTCCTGTTACCATTCAAGACATAAGCTTGCTCTGTTTAGGCTCCTCCTGTCGGTGTGCACCTGCCTTTCAACATCACTAGGTGATTAAGCCTCTCTCCTGGGTTCCCAGCTCAGCAAATGGTATTGCAAGTCACTCACACCAAAAAGAAGAAACACCTACAAGTCTCTCTCCACTGCACCTCCCCATTCTTTTACACATACACAGACATATGCGCGCCAACATCCCTCTTCAATCTGCAAATCCTATCCTTTCTATTGCCATGGATAGATAGCTTAGCCATTCATTTCTTTAAGGTTTTGTTTGTTTGCCTGTTTCTTGCAGTGCTGGGGGTGGAAACTCAGGCTTGTGTGTGCTGGACAAGTGCTCTACCACTGAGCAACACCTTTCCCCTCACCATCCATTTCTCTTTCTTCACTGAACCGCCTCATGACTCTCACCTGTACTTATAAGTGGCTTCCTTGTCTACTCTATCTATCCAATCTCTACACAGAAGCCAGAGGGACATGTTAACATAGATCATTCCCCTGTAGTAAAATCTTCCCATGTCTCCCGTTTCCTTTGGGATCAAGACCAAAACCCTCAGCACTGCTAGGCTATCAGGTCCTACGTGGCTGGCTCCTGTCTCCCCTCCCACCTCCTTTCTGCCCCCTCTGCTTAACAAGCTACTGGGCTTCTTGCCATCCTGACAGGCTTTCATGCTCTGGCCTCCCCCCTTGCTGCTCCTCCTGTCTGGCATGGGGTGCTCTATCTCGCCATCTCCCAGGACCTGCCACTCACACTTTGGACCTGAGTGGTAGTCACCAGATAATTCGTCTTCAGAAAGGAAACAGTGAGCAAAGTGTGGAGGCTGCCTGGGAAGAAGACCTCTACCTGCCTTCTCAGAGAGCCATCTCCTTGGCAACGCCCAAGTTAGGAGCCGTGGGGAAGGCCATGTGCTGGGACTTGGTCACCGTAAAGTCTGTGATCTTTCCCACTGGGTGCAGCCTGAGGGAGCTGTGTCTGACACAGAAACCCTGGAGACTAGAACTCTATGAAGGCCAGCTGGAGACCAGGGCTGCTCCTTCCGCATATCTACATGGCCCAACCCGCCTTGGATTTTGCCTTTGTAACAATACCTGTCCTGCATGGGGTGCCCCTGTGGGACCCTCATGGGGGTGCGCTGTGTCCTGTCAAGGACTGTTCCAGACAGCTCAGGAAGCCTCCCTCATATTGGACTAAAGCCTATTGCATCTTCCAAGTGGTGGGAAAGAATCCTTCCCTAATTTACTAGACAGGGCCACATCCCTGTCCCATCTCCCAGCATTTGTTCATCCCCTGTACAGTAGGATCACATTTTGCAGGACTGATTCTGTCTCGCTTCCCTGTAGAGGGTCAGTCTTAAGAAGGAAGACCTGCCTTTTTAATTGCATTCCATGGACCTAACTTAGAGCTTGGCTTACTCCAGGTCCCTGCTATCTATTTGCTACAGAGGAATGAATGAATATAGTCTACTTCATCAGCATGCCTTGCACTTTATCTTAATTTGAATATACCCAATGAGGCTTCATTGCAACGACTTTCTCACACAGAGAGCACTGACATCTTAGAAGAAGAAAGGGCCTTTGGGGACACAGGGCCAGAGGACTACCAGCTGTTGAAGATGAGTGCATATGAATCCAACTGTGTATGCAATTCCAGGCAGTGGTGGCCAGCAGAGCCTACTCAGACAGCCTGCACAGAGCCAATGCCACTGAGCAGGAAATAAGGGCCTCGGGGGGCTCTCAGTCATAATATCTTTTATCACCTTTAAAAGTCTGGAACACCCACTTCATAAAGTTGAAATACCACTGAGTTTTCAGTAGGCTTCTTATGCGCTACCAATTAAATATAATTGAGAGAAAAATTGCTCCAAACACTTGGAAACGATCTTTAATTGAATAATGCAAGTCTAAACTTGCATAGGCTGGGATTTAGCTCAGTGGGTAGAGCGCTGTGCTGCAGTCTCTGAGGTGCCAGAGTTCAACTCCCAGCACTGCAAAAATGGGAGAAGGGCCTGGCAATCCACTCCCAAGGCAATCCCGAAGCACTCAGCCATTGAAAACCCTCAGGGTCGCTATGAGTCAGATACCAACTCAACAGCACCTAACAACAACAAACTTGCATAGGGCTGGGGTTCAGCTCAGTTGGTAGAGTACTGCTGTGTACTCTCTGAGGACCTGGGTTCAACTCCTAGCATGGCAAAAATGGGAGAAGGACATGGCAATCCACTCCTGAAGCAATCCTGAAACAATCAGCCACTGAAAACCCTAAGAGGGTCATTAGGAGTAGGACCTGAGTGGAGGGCACTTAACTACAACAAACTTGCGTAAGGCAGGTGTTGTGACTTAAGCGTATATTAATAGCTACTCAGGAGGCTGAGGCAGGATTGTAGTTTGAAGGCCAGCCTGGGCTATATCAAAAAATGAATAAACTTGCTTTGACACAGGAAATAATCAGCATTGTTTGAGAACCCTTATCATTACTTTCATCAATCATTGTAGGAAGTCCCTTTGCCATATCATTCCCAAAGATCTAGATGTGCTCTGCTTGGGAGAAAGATGAGTAGATAAACCTCTTACCTGCTGCCAAACCAGGTGCCGCAACTTATAAATTCTTCAGAATTATTTTTTTTTTCAAAGCAAGACTCTGAGAGAAGAAAGAGCCACAAATTCAGATTTTAAAAAAACACAGAAAAGAAAAAGAATAGCAAATATGTCAG
>VMDO01002640.1:133190-162995 GCA_007922755.1 Pedetes capensis
TCGGTATCCAACTCATAGCGACCCTCTGTACAACAGGGGAAACACTATTGTCAGTGCTTCTCTGCTGTGCATAGGGTTTTCAATGGCAGATTGATTTTTGGGAGGGGGTTGCCAGGTCCTTCTCCCAAGCCTACAGCTTCTGGTGTTCCCAGGCGGTCTCCCATCCAGGTACTAACCAGGCCCAACCCTGCTTAGCTTCGGAGATCTGACGGGATCGGATGCCACAGGGTTACAGCTGCAGGTGGTCAAAACATGGTCAATGTTTAAATTGGAAAACAATGTGTTAGCCGGGCACAGTGGTGCACGCCTGTAATTGCAGCGAGTCGGGAGGCAAAGGCAGGAGGATCGCAAGGTCGAGCCCAGAGGCAGTCTGTGTAATTTTGTGAGACCCTGTCTCAAAAAGTAAAAAAAATGGGTTGGGGATGCAGCTCAGTGGTACAACACTTACAAAACATGCAAGCATGAGGCCCTGGGTTCAACCCCCAGTACCACACACACACACACAAAAAAAAAAAAAAAAAAAAAAAAACTTTTTTTTTTACAGTAAAAGACACATTGCCATTAATCCTATTCAAAATACTCCCCTTAGCTTCAAACACGCTTTTCCATCACTCTTGCCACTTTCTGAAGCAGTCTGGATGTCCTCTTTTGAGAGTGTCTTTAGTTGGGCTGTCATGGCTGCCTGTATGTCTTGAATTGATTCAAAATGTTTACCTTTCCTGGTCATTTTACTTTTGGAGAAGAGCCAGAAGTCACATGGTGCCAGATCTAGTGATAAGGACAGCCCATGTTTTCATTTGACAGAAATTGACGCACTAGAGGTGATGTGTGACATGGAGCATTGTCGTGATGGAGGATGAAACTAAAGACACTCGGGAAGGAGGACTTCCGGACCTGCTTCAGACAGTGGCGAGACTGACGGGGTGAGTGTGGTCAAAGCCAGGGGGAGAATTTTGAGGGGGATTAGTGGCTGGGGTTTAGCTCAGTTGGTAGAGCGCTGCTCTGCACTCTCTGAGGACCTGGGTTTGATCCCCAGCACTGCAAAAATGGAAGAAGGACATGGCAGCCCATTCCTGAAGCAGTCTCAAAAACAATCAGCCATCAAAAACCCTGTGAGGGTTGCTATGAGTTGGACCCGACTCAAGGGCCTCCAGCAACAACAACAATGGCAATATGTCTTTTATTGTTTTTTATTTAAATATTCATTGCATTTTTTTTAATCACACCTCGTATATAACAGTCAATGGACCAGAGACTAGGCCTGGGGGGAAGGTGGACACAGACTCAGCCCAGGACAGACATGGAGAGAATGAAGCCACATGAGATTCAGAGGTATAAGGTTGGTCACAGTGTGGAGGAGGTGGGCACAGAAGGAAATATTGTCATTGCAGAAGATATTCCAGGCAGGGAGCTTGAAGTTGCCAAACCCCTTTGGCCAAGCCCAAGCATTCTAAACACTGCTGCACAGGATGACAGAGGCGGGCTGGGATCTGAAGGCACAGAGAGGTAGCTGGTAGACACAGCCCAAGCTTTTCCTCCTCCAGAGAAACCCAGGGAGTAGGACAATTCGCTAGAAAACATACCTTCAGGATGGACAGGGTCCCCCCTTGCCCCTGAGAACAAGGTGTGCAGGTGGTATGAGTGGGGAGAAATAAAAGTTCCCCATGCCCAGGCTGGAGGGTAGAAGGTAGAGTACTTACCATTAGCTTCAAAGTCAGTCATACAGCTGCTCTTGATACATTTCTGGTTCAGATTTCCCATGAAGAGTTGCTGACCTACCAGGGCGAAGATGCTGAGGCAGAAGAGGGTGAGGATCATCACGTTGACGAGCTTCTTTACAGAGCGCAGCAAGGCCCCCACAATGACCTTCAGACCTGAGGAGGGGGACAGGTGTTGAAGGGACATCCCAACTCTATCCCAAGAAAGCAGTGGCCAGAGGCCAGGAGGGAACAACCAAGGTCTTAGAGACTGGTGGACCAAGGCTGGAATAGGGACCTGGCCTGGCTGATTTTGGTGCTGCTCCTGTGCCTCAGAAGCTGTGTGTCATTGAAGCTGTCAACCACTGCCCCACACCTTCAGCCCTGCCTCATGTCTGCCTTGGGGCTTCTCTGAGGAGCAAGTGAGGAGACTTGAGCAGAGGCATGTCACATGGACACAGGCATAATTCGATGACAGTTGTGAAGGGGCCTCCACATGCAGGGCTACAGGCAGCATTAAGAATAAAGGTTGACCACAATGGAGAATGAGATTGGCCTGTACATTAAATTTAATTGTCACTGCCTACTACCAAGGTAGGGCTGGGATTTAGCTTAGTTGTTAGAGCGCTGTGCTGCAGTCTCTGAGGTCCCGAGTTCAATTCCCAGCACAGCAAAAATGGGAGAAGGACCTGGCGATCCACTCCCAAGGCAATCCCGAAATACTCAGCCATTGAAAACCCTATGAGGGTCGCTATGAGTTGGATACCGACTCGACGGCACCTAACAACAACAACAACAACTACCAAGGTACATGGGCTGGCATGAGACGTGGCTATACAGGGGAGCGGGAGCCCAAGGAGGAGCTTTGTCTAGACCCTGGGAGAAAACTCAAAATTACCAGTGATGGCAGGGTGCTTTTCTTTTCATTAGTTTATTCAGGAAATACTTACTAAGCACCCACTATGTCCATGACATATTGTTAGGCTGCCAGCATTACAAAATAAAGATCTGAATTTTTGTTTCCCTCTTTATTGGTAAATGATGGTGAGGTACAGAGTAATACAGTATTGGCTTTTTCCATTATGCAACTATTATATCACTTTTGGTTACACTTTTATCAACTTAGGTTTATGGAACGTTTTGACTAATATGTAGTAAAATTCAAATGCGTATTTGGATTATAGTCCCCCATTTTTCCCATGTACTCATGAAGTTGCGTTGTTTACATTAAGATTACTCTCTCCCCCTTTATCCCTCTATGTTGATTCTCCTCCCCATCCCACTTTCTGCAATCTTTCCTTCCCTTTGCTAGTTCCCTCCCTCCTTCTTTCTACTCTTTATATTGACCTTTCTTCATTAAGTTTAACTGTGCATTTTTATATATCAACTTATGTATAGGACTTTTTTCTTCCTTTAAGTAATATTCAGCTCCCACGTATGAGTGAGAACATATGGTATTTCTCTTTTTGAGCTTGGGTGTGTTCGCTTACAATGATATTCTTCAGTTCCATCAATTTTGCTGCAAATGACATTATTTCATTTTTTATTACTGGGTAGTATTTCATTGTGTATATGTACCATAATATTTTACCCATTTTTCTGTTGATGGGCACTTTGGTTGGTTCCATACCCCTGCTATTGTGAAGAGTGCCTCATTGAATAAAGGACTTGATTTTGTGGTATGCCAGTAAATATTTAACACTGACCCTAATTTGCACCATTTACTGGCTTCCATTTGCTGAACTCTATGGTGTAGACCCCACTTTTCCCTCACCCCATGGATTTCAAGCTACAAACACAATGTCACTGGGTGCAAAGATGCTCCAGCAAACCTTTGTGTCATGATCTTTGTTCTCAAGACAGCTGAGATAGACTCCGAGTTTGAATTATAATGGGTGGAATGGCTCCAAGTGACATTTCAATTGATTAACGTAGACCATAAATGGTAGACTTGAAGGTAGGAGAGAGGAGAATACAGGCCAATGTTGGGGCAAGGACAAGCCCACCATGGAAGAACTTCCTGTGGAATGTGATGCCAAGTGGGAGGAGATCTGGGGCCATGCTGGGGTCTCAGTTCATCTCCAAGTGCAGCCAAACCAGAGGCTGCCACAGCCTGAGCCAAGCCAGATTTCTGTACATAACAAGAGGCTTGAGTCTTCTCAATGGCAAGACATTTAGATGAAAGATGGTTAGGATTCTGGAATAATATTCACATAGCCTCACAAAAGATTAAACTTCACATCCTTACTTCCAAAAGCATCCAGGCATCTCAGTGTGTTTCATGGGCCAAAATGAAGACCATAGTCAACCTGCTTAGGGATGAAGGAGACACTAAAGCTGCGAAGAATGGATATTTTACCCATATGAAATGCTGACTGCTTGAATGGATATTTTACCCATATGAAAATATGAGGTTATCGATTCATGCAGAAGTCTCCTAAGTAGAACTGGAAAGCAATATCCTACTTGCAGAAGAAGAAGAAGAACAGGAAGAAAGAAAAATTATACATAAAGTCCTCTGACTACCTGTTTCTTTATCACCATGCAATTGCTTTTCTGGGGTTTCAAGACATAGCCCACTGTCAGAGCCAAGATGGTGGATTAGAAGCAGATGGAACTTTCCAGCTTAGTGGGTCAGAGTCAAAACGGCCAGAAAACAGCTTCTTGGTGAGGTGGGTGACTGAGGGACACACTGGAGTTTCATATTGAACAGAGACTTGAAGAGACCAAGAAACTCTGGTTATTGAAATAGAGAGAGAAACAGTGCGTCAACATAGAACTCATGGTGGCCTAGAGGTGTGGAGGAGGAGAGGAGTAACAGAAAGGAAAAGAGGAAGAGATGCAGTAGGAAAAAACTGACCCAGAAACAGATGCAGATCAGAGAGGCAGTCTGACCTTCGCTGACCTGGGAGCTGCACCGCATGCTGGCACTCCAGAGGTGCTCTGCATTTCTCAACATAAAAGTGCAGGGCTGTAATGGGGGCCATCTTGAGAAGGTCACACCCAAGCCTGGTGCCTTGGGGAACACAAGTCACTACATTTTCCTTTTCTTTGGAACTCACAGAAAGTATTGCCATGCAGTCCTGGCCAGTGTCTATCTTGTATCCCAGTGAGGCTTTAGTGGACTGCCACTAAAGTAAGCTCATTGAAAAATACATGCAGGGGATTCAGGTCAGAGACACAGAACAGGTGGAGCTCACTTTTCTTGTAAGACACAAGTCTCTGAGGCAGGATAGAAAGACAGGGAATACTGCAAGGACCTGGGAAAGGGGTCCCTCACCCCTGCTGGCTGAGAATCAAGTAGATCTCACAAACAAGATTATGGACCATGTTTACAGTCAAAGCACAGGCCTTGACTTCCTTAGGAAGAATTCCTTTGACCCTTTGGACCTGTGCATCTTATTAGCATTCTTTTCTTATCTGTAAACCTGCATAATGCAACTTGTGAACCAGTCTATGATCTCATTTACTAAAATGTTTGTTAAATCGTCTAAACAATGGAACTTCAAAAGCCACTCAATCATATATACATACATTCATACACACACACACACACATATATATATATGTATATATATATACACACATATATATATATAGCTGCTGTTGCTAGGTGCTGTCAAGTCAGGTCTGACTCAGTGACCCTAGGTACAACAGAGCAAAATACTTTCTGACACTGTACCATGCCTGGAACTATGTCAGCTCTTCTCCACTATTCCTAGGGTTTTCAATGGCTAATTGTTTTGGGATTGCTTTGGGAGTGGATTGCCACATTATTCTCCCATTTTCGTGGTGAGGGGATTGAACCCAGGGCCTCAAAGCACACAGAGCTGCATTCTACCAATTGAGCTAAATCCCAGCCCATAATACACACACACACACACACACACACACACACACACATATATAGAGAGTGCTGCACTGCAGTCTCTGAGGTTCCGAGTTCAATTCTCAGCACCGTAAAAATGGGAGAAGGGCCTGGCAATCCACTCCCAAGGAAATCCCGAAACAGTCAGCCATTGAAAACCCTATGAGGGTCGCTATGAGTCAGATACTGACTCCTCGGCACCTAACAACAACTACATACATACATATATATATATATATATGTATGTATGTATATATATGTATATATGTATATATGTATATATATGTGTGTGTATATACATATATATGTGTATATCTACACATATATACATATATATGTACATATATACATATATATAGAGAGATGTATATATATGTAAATGTGACTCTGTTTCTGGAGAAGCCAGTGTCCATGTCTTGGATATGTACTATTATTCTGTTTTTAGGCATCTCTCCTTCCTTCCCTCTGTGTCTCTGTCTCTGTCTCTCTGTCTCTGTCTCTGTCTCTCTGTCTCTCTGTCTCTCTGTCTCTCTCTCTGAATGCCTGTGCCTAAATCTAAAGTGTGTCCTATCTCTTATCTCTATTTAATAAACTTTCTAGCTTTATTTTACTGACTGGTCCTGAAATTCTATTCTGCAATGGATTTAGGGACCTAAGCATCAGTCCAACAAAGGAGTAAAGCAAAGGGAAGAATCCCTCGGGCTACAGGCAACAGCCCTGGGCTGCATCTCCTGAGGCTGCTGCCAGCTCTGGTGGCCCCCAGGGCAGGAGGCTGAGCAGGCATGCACAATCACAGGAGGGTCCAGGCCCTCAGGAAGCCACACTTGGGGGCAGTGGAAAGTGCTCCGCTTACTGATCCCCTTCTACCCTGTGCAGGTTGTTGCCTTACCCTCCAGGTGGGCTTTATGGGGACACCTGAGATCCAGACACATAGCACAACTTGGATTCCAGTCCTGGGCATAGGTGGAGCTAATCTGTCCAGAGTATGGATCTGGAGCAAACTCCAGCCATGAGAAATTTGGTTCCATGCTACGTTGTACTAGCTAGTAGGGAAACAAAGATATTCCAACTAGCTTCTGTCCCAAATCACTCCCCCTCACTGACAGGTGAGCATCCAAAGGTGAGGGAGTGGCAAATATCACACAGTCTTTGGTCTTTCCAAGGGAATGGATAGCTCAAGAAGACACAGAAAGAAGCTTTGATTGGCAGAGGTGGTGAACATCCACACTTCCCCTACATGACTACCACACCAGAGATAATACTTTTAAAACATTTATTAAAAGTAAGACCTTTTCCTCCCATTCTTATTTGCCAATTATTGGATTGGTTCATGTGTATGTATACTTCTTTTCTTTTTATGCTTATATATATTTCCTCTTTTTATTATTCTCTTTATTACTCTTTCTTTTCCCTTCCTAACAGTAAACTTCTTCTATTCTCCCTCTTTCTCTTTTTCTTTTTGTAATTAAAGACTTCAATTTCCACATTTCTCCTGTTTTCTCCCTTTTTGCTTTCAAATATTTTAACTTTTCATCTGGTTTGCATTTCCCACTTTCGTCTTTATTATTATTTTTCTTTCTTTTTAAAAAATATCATCCTCTCAAACTTTGTGACATATTTATTTCTTCCACCATCATTCTTGTTATTGTTGTTTTAGACTTGTGGATATCACCAATGTACTTGAATTTATTTTATTTCTGTATCTGGCTCACTTCTATTTGTTGCTGTTACTATTATTTGTTTTCTTCTTTGTACATGATTCTGGGGATCAAGCATGACACTTTGAAGTGTGTAGATGTTCTGCTGCTGAGCTACACAAACAGCCCAGATAAGACTCAGCACATCTTGAACTATACAAAATCTACCCCTGCTCAAAGTTCAGTCAAAACTTTAGCTCAAAGAATAGGGGAAGTAAAAATCCCAAGCCAACTATCAGGATCCAGGTAGGCATGTCTGATAGGGGCTGAAGACCCACTCCTTATCACCCTATTAAAACAGCAGAGACAATAAAACACTGGATGTTTCACCTAAAAGGGACTGCAGCATAAGCCACCCTAATATGCCTTCAGACTGTGTGTTGTTGACAAGATTAGACGAGTAACTACAAGGGGTATACCTCATGTACTCCACTGACTACAATGCCTTTGCCTGATCTACTAAAAATATTTGAATGTTGTGAGAGCTACACAGAAAGCAGGACACCTACCCCCAGTCTCTGACATAGCATGCACTGTGTCAAAATACAATCATCTCCATCAAAGAAGTAACAGGGAAAACTGTACTACAAAACCCAAATGGAAATATTTTCAATACTTCACAGAAATCCAATATTCTGGGGCATATTGGCAGGGGAAGGCTGTGTCCTAAAAAGGCTCTCACACAAAAGTACAAGAAACATTCTTCCCAACCGATGTGCAAATCTTAACATAGAAGTACAAGAAATATGAAAAAACAAGGCAACATGACTTTTCCAAAACTTCATAATTCTCTAACAATTAACTCCAAAGACATTGAAGTGGATGAAATGCTTGAAAAGAATTCAAAATAATGATTAAAAAAATCAGTGAATTCTAAAAAAAATATACAAAAACAACTGAACAAATTAAGGAAGACAATATGAATGAGATATCCAATAAAGACGCTGGGGTAGCCAGGCACAGTGGTGCATGCCTGTAATCCCAGCAGCTTGGGAGGCAGAGGCAGGAGGATCACAAGTTCAAGATCAGAGGTAGTCTGTGTAATTTAGCGAGACCCTGTCTCAAAAAGTTAAAAAATGGGCTGTGGGGGCAGCTCAGTGGTCCAGCACTTGCAAAGCATGCAATCATGAGGCCCTGGGTTCAACCCCCAGGGTATTGAAAGAAACCAAAGAAAAATCTTAGAAATGAAAAGCTCAATAGGTCAAATAAAAAATTTCAGTGGAAAGCTTTACCTATAGACTAGAGCAAGCAGGAGAGAGGATTTCAGGGCCTGAACACAAGGTTGATAACTTAGAGCATTCACACAGTAATAAAAGAAAAAAAATAAATAAACAGAATGAGCAAGACGCCTGGAATACAATTAAAAGACCAAGAAGAAGAAGTTGTCTTCCAGGTATAGACTAAAAGCATAGAAAACAAATTCAGTGAAATGATAGAAGAAACATTCCCAAATCTTGGCAAAGACATGGACATCCTTAATCATAGTTATAATGCCAAGGGAACAAAACAAAGAAAAAGGTATTGAAAGATATAAAAGTTGAAGCACCAACTCACTTATAAAGGCTAACTCATCAGAATAACAGCAGATTTTATTTTTTAAAAATCTGAAGGCCAGGAGATTATGGAATGATGTATTTCAAGCCCTGAAAGAAAATAACTGCCAACCCACACTATTACATTTTGCCAAGTTATTCTTCCAAATCAAAGCAGAAATAAAAACATTATGAGATAAGCATAAACTAAGGGATTCATGCCCACTAAACCAGCATAGCAGAAAATATTTAAAGACTCCTACATAGAGAAGAGAAAAATTAACATACCCATAAGAACATAAGAAAGAAGAAATCTCACTAGAACAGTAAAGAAGCAAATGAGGTTTAGGAAAGAATTGAACATTGGAAAAACAAACAAAAATGACAAGAATTAGTATATACTTTTCCACATAACACACAAGCTAAATGGTATTAATTCTCCAATCAAAGAACATAAAATGGCTGATTGGATTAAGAAATAGGATTCAACTGTTCGCTGCCTGCAAGAAACACACCTCATCAACAAAGACATATGCAGGCTGAAAGTGAAACGATGGTAATGATATTCCAAGCAAATGATACTTAAAGCAAGCAGGAGTAGCTATATTCAGATCCAACAAGGCAGACTTCAAGCCAAAATTAGTCAGAAGAGACAAAGATCACTACATATTGGGAAAGGGAACACTACATCAAGAAGATGTAAGAATTGTAAATGTATATGCAGCAAATGTTGAAGCAATCAGTTTCATAAAACAAACACTACTCTATGTAAAGGGACAGACAGGTCCAGATACAATAATAGTAAATGACTTCAATACCCTACTCCCACGAATAGAGAGGTCACCCAGACAAAACATCATCAAAGAAACATCAGACTTATACTACACTACAGATAAAATAGACTTAAGGGATATCTACAGAATACTCCACCCAACAGCTGTGGAATACAAATTCTTCTCAGCAGCAAGTGGAACTTTCTCCAAAATACATCATATTTTAGGCAACAAAGTAAATCTTAACAAATACAAAAAAGAAGAAGTAATTCCTTACATGTTAGATAATAATGGAATAAAACTAGAAATCAACAGCAATAGAAACTAAGGAAATCAGATTTTCACAAGACATTTGTGAGTGATTAGTGGATCATTGAAAAGATGAGGGAGGAAATTTAAAAATTCTTAGACTTGAATGAAAATGGACATACAACGTATCAGAATCCATAGGACATAGCAAAAGCAGTTCTAAGAGGAACATATATAGCTATGAGTGCCTACATTTAAAAAATCAGAGCCATCTCAAATAACTTAATGATGCATCTGAAGGCCCTAGAAAAATAAGAACAAGTTAACCCAAAACTACTAGTCACAGTATAAATCTAAAATGTCTCCCAAAGGTCATGTCATTGAATGTCCTTAGCTGGATACACCAACGCATCTATGTTGTTGTTGTTGTTAGGTGCTATCAAGTCGAGTCCGACCCATAGCGACCCTATGTACAGCAGATCGAAACACTTGCTGATTCTGTGCCAGGCAAACGGTCTTATTTATGTTTAAGCCCATTGTTGCAGACACTGTGTCAATCCATCTGGTAGAGGGTTTTCCTCTTTTGCATTGACCTGCCACTCTCCCAAACATGATGTCCTTCTCCAGGGATTGATCTCTCCTGACTACATGTCCGAAATATGTAAGACGTAGTCTGGCCATTCTTGCTTCCAAGGAGCACTCTGGTTGCACTTCTTCTAGGACAGATTTGTTGGTTCTTTTGGCAGTCCATGGTATATTCAATAGACGTCTACAGCCACCTGATTTTCAACAAAGGAGCAAAGCAGGTAAATTGGAGAAAGGATAGCTTTTTCAATAAATGGTGCTGGGAAACCTGGATATCTGCTTGTAGAAAAATGAAAACAGACCCACACCTCTCAATATGCAGGAGGGTTAACTCAAAATGGATAAAAGACCTCAACATAAAACCAGAAACTTTAAAATTACTAGAAGAAAAGATAGGCTCCTAAACAGATCAATAACAAGTAACAAGATTGATGCAGTATTTTTAAATCTCCCAACAAAGGCTACGTATGACCAACTGATAGCCAACATTATATTGAATGGGAAAAAATGAAAGCATTTCCTCTACACTCCAACATATAGGCATAGGAAAGCATTTCCTTAATAAGACTCCAATTGCTGAAGAAATCTCAACAAGAATAGATAAATGGGATTACATGAAATTAAAAAGCTTCTGTACAGCAAAGGAAATAATCAACAGAGTCAAGGAAGTCCCCACTGAATGGGAGAAAATCTTTGCTTCCTATACATTGGACAGAGGACTAATTTCCAGAATTTATAAAGAACTCAAGAAAGCAATTCTCAAGAAAAAAAAAATAACACAATATACAAGTGGGCAAAGGAACTGAACAGACAGTCCTCAAATGAAGAAGTTCATAAGGCCATAAAACGCATGAAAAAATGTTCAATATCCCTAGCCGTTAGGGAAATGCAAATCAAAGCAACTCTGAGATCCCACCTTACTCCAGCAAGAATGGCCGAGATCAATAAAATAAATAACAACAAATGTTGGCGAAGTTGTGAAGAAAAGGGAACCCTCTTACACTGCTGGTAAGGTCATAAATTGGTTCAACCACTTTGGAACTCAATATGGAGGTACCTCAGAAAACTAAAAATAGATCTACCATATGACCCAGTCACACCACTATTGGAAATATACTCAAAGGGAGATGAGTCATCATACCACAGAGACACTTGCACCTCCATATTCAATTCAGCACTTCTCACAGTAGCAAGAATATGGAATCAACCAAAGTGTCCATCAACAGAAAAATGGATAAAAATACTATGGTACATATACACAATGGAATACTACTCAGCAATTTAAAAAAATGAGATAATGTCATTTACAGCAAAATGGATGGAATTGGAGAAAATCATCTTAAGTGAATGAACACAAGCCCAAAAAGAGAAATAATATATGTTCTCACTCATATGTGGGAGCTGAATCAAACTTAAAAGAAGGAAAAAGTCCTATACATAAATTGAAACATAATAAAAGCTCAATTAAACTTACCATAGAAGGGATAATTTAAGGAGTGGAAAGAAGGAGGAAGGGATCTAGCAAAGGGAAGCAACAATGGGAGAAAATGGGAGGGGGAGGAGGGCCATTGAGGAGGGAGGAAGGGGAGAGAGGTCAACAGCACAACTTTATTAGTACAGGAAATAATAATAATAATACCAATAATACCAAAGGATGGTAATAATGTAAATGAACTATATCACTCATATAATACTGCTGAGAATGTAAAAAAATAGATCACTATAAAAAAAAGTTTGGACTTAAACAAAAAGCAAGGTGCACATATACAGATAAGTATTCCCATGAAAAGACATACAAGTAGAAAGGAGATCATTGGTGCAGGGGGAGGGATAGGCAAGAAGGGTCATGAGAGGGTAAGGGGGAAGTCATGCGAGCAATGTACACTGAAATGCATATATGGAAATGTCACAATGAAAGACATGTCAAAATGAAACCCATTAAGTTGTACATTAAAAATTCCAATAAAAAAAAGAACTTTCCGAAGTGGGATCTAGCTTTGCACAAGTAGGTTACTGGGGGCAGGCCTTACGAGGTTTTACCCTAGACCTGAAATTCTAGTTGCCCTCTTCCTCTTGATCTGCCAAGATGTGCAGTTTTCTGCCATAGGCCCACCATGCCTGCCCTGCTGCCATGCATCATGCCATTATGGACAGACATCTTCTAAACATGAATCCCCAATAAATCATTCCCCCCATAAGTTTTTTTCAGTTTGTTTCTCCACTACAGAGATGAACAAGCTAACATACCAGTATAAGGAAAGAAATAATAAATATCAGAGCTGAAATTAATGAAGTAGAGTCTAAAATAACAATAAAAGGGATCAGTGAAACAAAACATTTGTTCTTCAAAAAGATTATCAAGATTGAAAAATCCTTAGCCAAACCAACCAAAAGAAAGAGAGAAGGCCCAAATTAATAGAAATACAGATGAAAAAAGGGATATCACAGCAGATTTCAGTGAAATCCAGAGAATCATTAAGGATTATTTGAAAATTAACTCCAATAAATTAGAAAACCTAGAAGAAATGGATAGATTTCTACACATATATGACCTATCAAAGTTGAACTAAGAGAATATGAAAATCCTAAACAGATCAACAGCAAGTAATGAGATTAATGCAGTATTTTAAAAATCCCCCAACAAAGGCTATGTATGACAAACCCATAGCCAACATTACACTGAATGGGAAAAAATGAAAGCATTTCTTCTAAAATCAAGTATGAGACAAGGATATCCACTCTCACTGCTCTTATTCAAATATAGTACTTGAAAATTTTAGCCAAAGCAATAATGCAAGACAAAGAAATAAAAGGATATGAATAGGGAAGGAAGAAGTTAAATTAGCCCTACTTGCAGATGATATCCTATTCTTAGGAGACCCTAAAGACTCCACCAAAAGACTATTAGACTTGATAAATTCAGCAAGGTAGCAGGAGACAAAAATCAGGAGGGCTTTTATGCTTCAATGAAAAAAAATTGAGGAAGAAATCATGAAAATAATCCCATTCACAATAGCTTCAAAAAGAATAAAATACCAGGAACAATCCTAACTAAGGAGATGAAAGACCTCTACAATAAAAACTACAAAGCACTGGAGAAAGAAACTGAAGAAGATACTAGAAGATTTAAAAAAAAAAAAAAAAACCCTCCTGTGTTCATGGAACAGCAGAACTAGTATTGTTAAAATGGCCATATTACCAAAAGCAATTTATGGATTCAGTGCAATCCTCATTAAAATTCCAATGACATTCTTCACAGAACTAGAAAAAAAATCCTAAAATTCATATGGAGGCACTCAAGATTCTGAATAGCCAAAGCAATTCTGAGTAAAAAAGAGCAAATTGCACTACAGACTCATCATAACTAAAAGAGCATGGTACTGGCACTAAAACAGATATGTAGGCCAAGAAAATACAATTTAGGACACAAAAAGAAATCCATGCAGCTACAGCCACCTGATTATCCACAAATATTCCAAAAATATGCTTTGTAGAAAAGACAGTCTCTATGTTGTCCACCTTATACATCTATATATGTAAATTTTTTTCCTTTAAGTTAAATTTAACTCCCAACATAAGAGTGAGAACATATAGTATTTCTCTTTTTGAGTTTAGGTTAATTCACTTAAAATGATGTTTTTCAGTTCCATCCATTTTGCTGCAAATGACATAACTTTATTGTTCCTTAATATTTTAATATTAAAAGACCTAATTAAAAACTTTTTTAAAAATGAAATAAAAGATAGTCTCTTTAACACGTGGTGCTGGGAAAACTAAGTATCCACATGTAGAAGATTGAAATTTGATCCCTGCCTTTCACCCTATACAAAAATCAGTTCAAAATGGATCAAAGACCTTCATTTAAGACCTAAACATTTGAAACTGCTAGAAGAAAACATTGTTGTTATTGTTGTTGTTAGGTGCCGTCGCTCATAGCGACCCTCTGTACAACAGGGGAAACACTATTGTCAGTGCTTCTCTGCTGTTCATAGGGTTTTCAATGGCAGATTGATTTTTGGGAGGGGGTTGCCAGGTCCTTCTCCCAAGCCTATAGCTTCTGGTGTTCCCAGGCGGTCTCCCATCCAGGTACTAACCAGGCCTGACCCTGCTTAGCTTCAGAGATCTGATGGGATCGGATGCCACAGGGCTACAGCTGCAGAGAAGAAAACATAAGGCACCCAAATTGCCTAGAGTTTAGGTAATGGGGGATATACTGTCCGCCACCTCCAAGACCACCGTCTGACCTAGTGCACAGCTGGCCCTTGAATGAATGATGGTCTCTTGTGTGACCTTTGGGGTCTCAGCAGCAGGCATTCTGGGATCAGGCACACAAGAGACTCATTGGGGGAAATGCCTGGGACAGGTGACTTCTGTGCAGGTGGGACATCTAGGCGAGGAGAAAGGGAAGGAAGCAGGCTGGGCAGGAGGAGCCTCTGACTGCAGGACGGCTGAGAGAGTCTCAGCCAGGTGTCCCCTCCGAGGAGCCCCCTGACCCTTCAGGGAGAGCCTCCAGTAGCACGCCCCGCCATGCAGGAGTGTGAATGCGTGAATGACATTGGGACAGTTAGGAAGCTGGGCTCCCTGCAGCAGGAAAGGACAGGCACGTCTCCATGGTAACACCACGCCTGCTCCTCTTCCTGTGTCTGCAGCTCCCCCACATTCTGCTCTCCACAAAACAGGTCCCACTTCTTCAGCGTGAAGCCCCAGGGACCCCCTTGCCTACAAGCCTCCCCTTTGAGTCCACTGTAAAACTTCCCCAGTCTGGCCCCTGACTGCCCACCCCAGCCCCATCCACAGCCTTTCTATCCTTCAGTCTCTGCACTGGCCACTTCTTACCCTTAGCACATTCTTTCCCGAAGTCCACCTTCCATCGCCGCCTTCAAAGCTTTGCTGGCCTCTCGCATTCTCAGTGACACCTCTCCTGACCTCTCTATTTAAAATTGCAACCTTCCTCACCTCTGTGACATCCAGAGCCCTCAGGTTTTCTGTTTCATTTTTCTTTTCTGCGGCACACAGCAGGTTCTAACACGCTATACCTAACAGGCGTCACGTGTGTCTCCCCACCCCCAACCCTAGACCATACACTACCCGAGGGCAGGGGCTTGGTTTTTTCACTGACAAAACCTTGGCAGCCACACAGCACCTGGACATATTTGGTTCTCAGTAAGCATTGGTTAAACATCCAAATGATGTGTAAAATAGGGTTGGGTTGGGTTTACATGATAACTCGACATTTAAATATAAAAGAACACTCTCTCCAAGTAGAGCTAGTGTTGAAAGTTGACTTACCTGAAACCACGGAGATGGCTTTCAGAGCTCTGAACACACGGAAGGTTCGCAGGGACAAAAGGTTGATTTTTCGAGCTGGAGAACAAGCTACAATCCTACAAGACAAAACCCAGGGGAAGTTGGGGTCCACCAGTGCCACTGCACTGCACGTCACCACGGCCAGAGGACGTCCACCCGGGGGCCTGAGCCCACTAAGGGAGAATCTGCAGCCTCACCAGCAGTGGAAACCTGGCAGTGACAGTGGTGAATGCTATGGATGCTGCTCTCAGCTCATCTTTACACACAGACACAGATGAGGATTCCTTGAAATGGCCCATGCAGTTATTATGGCTGCATCCGCAGGTACTAGAAATCCTCATAAACATTTGTTGACCACCTGCCAAGTTTCAGGCCCAACACACTTGACTATGGTCTCCCACACAGCACCAAGCCAGAGCTCCAGGGCCCCCTCTTAACCACTGGGTTACCCCATCTTTCAATGACCAAGAGCACATAAATGTTGAGCTTCAAACATAAAACTATGAAATTAATAGTGTCTATCTCTAAGGGCTTGTGTGAATATTAAGGAGGAAAATATATCAAACTGCTAAACACAATTTGGGGCTGGGATTTAGCTCAGTGGGTAGAGCGCTGTGCTGCAGTCTCTGAGGCCCCGAGTTCAATTCCCAGCACCGCAAAAATGGGAGAAGGACCTGGCAATCCACTCCCAAGGAAATCCCAAAGCACTCAGCCATTGAAAACCCTATGAGGGTCGCTATGAGTCGGATACTGACTCGATGGCACCTAACAACAACAAACACAATGCCTGGCACAAATATGTAATGTTAGGTTTATTACTGTGGTGCTGGCAGTGAGCCATTATTTTTCTTGATATTTTTATTTTAGTAACTCGCTTCATCACTCATCATGTGGTGCCAAATCAGTGCCCTCTCCTTCAGGAAGAACTTCAACCCTCAGCTCAGGCCTTATACAATTGACTTGAAATGGGCCATGGACTTAAACATAAAAGCCCAAACTATAAAACTTCTAGAAGTGAAGATGGGGGAGACTCATTTTGACTTTGCAGTAGCCCAAGAGGTTTTTAGAGTTCTTGGTTTCTCCTACCTGCTCTGACAGCTCCGTACCTGCAGGACCCCTAGGCTAGACTCCCCCAACCGTATTGCAAGGGTCATATGAATTGTCTCTTCCCCTCTGGACTGTGATCTTCATAAGGGTGAGACCCATATCTCTTTTTTTTCTTTTTTCCTTTGTTACAACCCCTGTATTTTGCACAGATCCTGGCCCATAAGAAGCTAGCATTGAGGCGAGAATGGCCAAAGGAGTGAAAGCATGCGTATTGGCTTAGAAATGGATTTGTGCCTTGAGGCCTCTGGCCAGCTGCCTGCATAGCACTGGTCAGCACCAACCACTGCTGCACTCGGAGCTCTGGGGATCATCAGACCACCACAGCCACTCACATGGGGCCACTCAGAACCCCAAGGGACGTCTTTCCCTCCCTGTCTCTCCATTAAAATTCTTTAGTGTTCTTACGCTGTTCCAATGACAATGGAGTCCAGCCAGTTCCATGGATCTCGAAGGAAAGAAAACTCATCTAGGATAAAACCTCTTGCCAATATTTGTATCACGGCTTCCAAAATATAAATCCCAGTAAAGACAAATCTATAAAAACAATCAATCATAACAAGAAGGAACATGAGAAATGTGACAAAAAGACAGGAAAAATAGACAAATCTATAATCTTAGATGGCAATTTCAAGCCTATTTTAAAGTAATTCATAAAGGAAACTTACTAAGGTGATAGAAATGCTCTGTATGTTGACTGCAGTAGTTTCTATGACATATTTAAATATTGATAGAAATAAATAGTCTCTTATTCAATTTAATTCAATGTATTTATAAAAGACTAAAGCAGGAAGTGTGGCAAGCTAGAAAAAGGCAAGACAACATATACAAAAATATTTGTCAAAACACAGAAATTTCTAAGTTAAAAATTAATTTGTACTCCTAAAAATCCAATTAAAATGATAGAAAGTTAATATTTTAATTAAACAAAAAATTCACTTGAATAGCAATGAAGTAAAGCTGATACATGAGCAAAGATGACAATACACAATTCACAAACTAAAACATCAAAAAAAGTCTTATTCATTTTTAAATTAAAGAAATATAAATATTTTTGAGACACAGTCGTGCTGTGTAGCCCATGTTGACTGTGGACTCATGACTCTCCTGCCTCAGTCTCCTGGGTGCTGGGGTTACAGGTGTGTGGGACCCTGCCGGTATAAAGAACTATAAATATTTTACATAAATTGAATAAGAAAAACTGAATGCCGGCAAGAATGTGTTGTGATTGTTATTCAAATATATTGATGATGGCAGAGTAAACTGATACTTTCTGGAAAATATTTTGGCAACATATGTGTTTGCATTTAGAAGCACTAAAATGTACCTTTTGATCTACGAAGCTCACTTCTAATCATCTATCCTGAGAAAAGGATAATTAAAAAATTGTTGTTGTTAGGTGCCATGGAGTTGGATCCAAATCATAGCAATCCAATGTCCAACAGAATAAAACACTTCCCGATTCTGCACCATACACACAATCTTTTTTATGTTTCAGCTCATTGTTGCAGACACTGTGTCAATCCATCTAGTTGAGGGTCTTCCTTTTTTTCGTTGACCTGCCACTTTCCCAAACATGGCATCCTTCTCCAGGGACTGGTCCCTCCTGATAACATGTTCAAAATACCTAAGATGCAATCTATCCATCCTAACTTCCAAGGAGCCCTCTGGTTGCACTTCTAGGACAGATCTGTTGGTTCTTTTTGCAGTCCATGGTATATTCAATATTCGTCTCCAGCATCATAATTCAAATGCATCAATTCTTCTCCTGTCTCCCTCATTCACTATCCATCTTTTCCAACCATATGATGGGACTGAAAATACCACAGCATGAGTCAGGCGCACCTTCGTCTTCAATGTGACATCTTTGTTGTTGTTGTTGTTAGGTGCCGTCGAGTCGGTATCCGACTCATAGCGACCCTCATAGGGTTTTCAATGGCTGAGTGCTTTGGGATTTCCTTGGGAGTGGATTGCCAGGTCCTTCTCCCATTTTTGCGGTACTGGGAATTGAACTCGGGGCCTCAGAGACTGCAGCACAGCGCTCTACCCACTGAGCTAAATCCCAGCCCGTGACATCTTTACTTTCTAGCATTTTAAAGAGGTCTTTTGCAATAGTTTTCCCAATGCAATGAGTCTTTTGATTTCTTGACTGCTGCTTCTGTGGGTGTTGATTGAAGAATCAAATAAAGCAAAATCTTGGACAACCTCAATTTTTCTCCATTTATCATGAAACTGGATACTGACCCAGTTGCAGGGATTTTTGTTTTGCTAAAGTTGAGGTGTAGCTTTATGCAAAAATACTTATGATGATGCTACTTACACTAATAAAATACTAGAGTGATTAAGTGAATTATGGTTTATTTACTTGATAAAATATTATATATTATAAAGATGGATTCCTATAAAGCCTATGTGAACACAAAGATAACCACTTGAAATTTGGATACAAAATGGTATGTGTGATGTATTACAAACATAAATTTTAAATTCCTCTAAATACAATTGTAAAAAATATGTACAAAAATAAAACCGACTCTGCCAGCATTTACATTGGGGATTTAGCCTCACTGGGCACTTGTTCTCCTCTCTCTCTCTCTTTCTCTCTTGCTGTTGCTCTTTCTCTCTCTCTCTCTCTCTCTCTCTCTCTCTCTCTCTCTCTCTCTCTTTCTCCATCTCCTTGAATACAGTCACAATTCTTTTAGGCATATTTGTTTTGAAAGAAAGAAAAAAGAAAGAGATGAAAGAGAAAGATAGAAAGAAAGAAAGAAAGAAAGAAAGAAGGAAGGAAGGAAGGAAGGAAGGAAGGAAAGAAAGAAAGAAAGAAAGAAAGAAAGAAAGAAAGAAAGAAAGAAAGAGAGAGAGAGTGGGCGGGCTTAGTTCAGGCCAAAGAAGGGAAAATCCTTACTCAGCAATGTCCGGGTCTTGACTTTGTCCGTCCTTAGCGCGAGTCATGAACCCGCAGTTGATGACGACAGTGCAGATGATGAACATGGTGAACAATGTGACTGGCTCATTAAGGCAAATGCACTGTGGACGGAGTGTTGGTTAGTCACTGTGGAGGGCACGGTCACTGCAGTGGGGACACAGTGGTGTGTCTGCCCTCACTGCTCTCCTCTGGAGAATGTGCCCTGCTGCAGGGTAGCCTCCTCCCTGGGGGCAGCCCAGCCTGGGCAGGTGTGTGACCAACACACACTCATGGACTCCTGGCAGCACTGACCAGCGCACTCTAGCCACGCCTCCAAGTTTCTCAGTGCCTCAGGCTTAAGCAGCCTTCGAGAGGCCATAGCCTTGCTCTGCTCTCCCTTTTGCTGTGTGCAGTGCCAGGGTCTTGTGCATGCCAGGCAAGCCCTCCACCACTGAGCTACCTCTGAGGGCCAGGCGCTTCCCGCTGCCCCATTCTGCTTCCCTCAGTCATTCTCCAGGGCAGTCTTCGCCAAGAAGTCATTAAATAGGAGTCCCCATCTCAGGCTCTGTTTCCAAGGAACCCAACCCCACCAGTTACTCATTACCATTCTCCTATACATACACCTATTTATTTATTTAGCCTGCAGCTGAAGCACTGTGGCATCTGATCCCATCAGATCTCTGAAGCTAACCAGGGTCAGGTCTGGTTAGTCCTTGGATTGGAGATTGACTGGGAATACTGGTGCTGTAAATTTGGGAGAAGGACTTGGCAACCCATTCCCAAAAAACAATCAGCTATTGAAAACCCTATGAAGAGCAGAGAAGCACTGACAATAGTGCCGGACATGGCACAATGTTGGGGAGTGTTTCACCTGTTGCACATAGGGTTGCTAGGAGTCGGACCAAACTTGATGGCAGCTAACAACACCTGAATATCTATTTGTATCCATCACCTGTGTTTCCTTTTTCCCAGGGTGCAGATTCCATGAAAACTAGATCTTGCTCATCACTGCCTCTCAAGCACCTGGAATGATGCTGGATGCATCCCAGGTGCTCAAAAACATTTGCATAAATGAATCTCGCTAAGTTACCCAGGCTGCCTCTGGCCTTGAACTCATGATCCTTCTGCTTCCACCTCATGGCTCACTGCGATTAGAGCTGTACACTTGGCCTTCATCAATATTTTATTATGTCTATCTTTCCAGTCTAGAATGGGCTAGTGTTCCCTCCAACTCCTGCACATATCAGAAATGCTCCGTAATTCCGACCTGTCTTTGGCCTTTAAAACTGAAGCTACAACTCTAAGTCTGAAAAGCCTGGCAGATCATGTGCTTTTGTAGAGTGGGCTGGTGCTGGGCCATTTGAGGGGTGAAGATGGGATGAAAGCTCACACAACCCCCAGAGAGAGGCAGCGGGTTCTCCATACACCAAGTTTTGCAGGCTGGAGTTGGGCTTTTGCCTGGCCAGAGGTTCTGTTTCCCAAGAGAAGCTGGAAATCTGGACCGGTTCTAAATGCTCAGAGCACCCTGTGGGGCCCGCATGCTGCACTCAGACCTCAGCGTGGTGCACAAGTGGCCAGCTCTGGGCCTCTGTTTGGGTGCGTGTAGCTGCTCCTTTCTCCAGGAAGCCGCCTTGCGGCCTCCCCAGTGCAGCAGCGCCTGTGCACGCTGCTCCTGCAGAGAAGCCGCTGCCTGCTGCTCTCTCTCCTTCTGAAGCCACGGACCCCAGAGCAGCCCACCCCCTGCACACCCAGCTGTCCACCCCACCCTGCACTGTGCCCGCCGCACAGCAGAAGCACTTGGTAGTATTGATGGAAACAGTGCATATTTGCTTCTAGTCAATGAATGCATGGACTCCCCAGGCATGGGTGCTTTTCCCATGACCTGGGCTTCATAAAAGGATATGAATGGACAAAGATTTTAATCGCTAAACTTCTGATTGGATTGAAAGGCCCAAAAATGAACAAGGCACGCTTGGCACTAAAGCGGTATATTGTTCTCTTCTTGTTCAACACCATAAATGTCTGCAGAAAACACAACAGGAGTTAAAGGAATGACAAGACAGTATTTATTACGAGCTCATTCAGAGAAAATTCCAGGGCACCAGGGGCTAAATCCTGGCTTGGCTTGTAATGGGAACTGCAGCTTCTGATGGCAGAAACCCAAGGCACTTTCTAAGCAGCTACCTGTGACCCTGGAGGCCAGCAGATCCTTCCCATATGGTCTGGGTCTCAAGATAAAGTGCTGGGCTGTGGACTATTTACACAATGGGATACTCTGGAGGAACCAGAGAGGGAGAAGATGGGTCTGAGGGATAGAAAGCAGAATACAGAGTCATAATGGGGCAAACAACACCCTTAATATTGAACTTCCTGGTGGATATCTGTGGAGACAAGGCCTAGAAGGAACTTAGACAGAAACTGAGTGTGTATATTCACATTTAGTAGGTTATTTTAAATTATTCTGATTAGTAATGAAAACTTCAGAATGAGTTGTATAACACAATGGGACTTAGAGAGGACACATTGTTATGCCTCACATCTGAACAGTGCTAATGAAATCATCTATTAATTCCAAACTTTAGAAACTTCCGGAAAAAAGTTATCAACTTTCTTGGACTTCCTCTCCCATCCCTCCACCGAAATAGGGGCAACTCTGCCTGTGGCTCCTAATTAACAGAATAGGGGCCTCTGCCCCTGTGGAGGGCATTTAGAAAAGAGCAAGTGTTTGGGGTTGTCCATCACAATGGCGGAGAGCTCCACTGGCCTTTAGGAGAGGTCCAGGGATGGCAAACACAGACCTGCCAAATGGCCAGTTGTTGCCCCCACCCCGCAAAGAGCTGATTGGGCCCACTGAAGACTAGCAATCCTGTGTCTGCTTCCTCCCAGCATATCTCCTTGGGGAGTGGGAATAAAGTGGCCCCAGACCAGAACCTGTCACTTATGACCTTCTGCCATCAGCCCCAGACTCTCCCTGTGCCTGTCACCTGGCTATCTTCTTCCTGTCTATCCCCAGGTTGCAGTCACAGAGGTCTTCAGGGAGGGAGGACTGCTCCTGTCTTCCTGTCTCATTGCTCTTTTCAGATTTGCAAAAGGTCTTACTTGACCAGGTGGGCCAGCATGTCCTCAGACAGCGTGGACAGACCTGGGCACCCAGGCCCAAGGATGACAGAGTAGGTGCAGCCATGACTCAGTACCAGAACTTCAGCTGCTGCCAATCACCAGCCTTCCTTCAGCGAGTTGCTAGAACATTCTGGGCGTGGAGGGGGAAAGAGTGGGCAGGATGTGTTCTTTTGCCTCCAATGAAATGAAAGGGGCCACAGGTTCTTTCAATGCCGTGAGCCCAGGAGTCCAAAACCAGTTTGGGGGACTATGTGCCCTTCCTTTGAATAAACAGATATTTTTAGGGCAAATGACAAACCCCTCTAGAAGGCTGGTCATGCCAGGTAAGAGGTAGGAGAGTAAGGATCTGCATCTGTCCTCTTGGATTTTGTTATTTTATTGATCCCTCTTCTTACTGCTTTAAATATTTTAACAAATGGTGTCTTTCACTACACTTGCCAGGGCTTTATTGGTCAGAATGATGAGAGCCAGCTCCTCTGGCCTCCTTGCCAAAGCATGTCCACCCTTTCCTCCATCACTGTCCAGAGGAAGTGGCGGATGTGGCCAACGACTAAAGAACCATGGAGTTTGGATCCCAGCCCTGCCACTGCCTGGCTGCTCTACCTGGGGTAAGCACATCTCCCCCCAGGCTTTGACTTCCTCTTGAAGATGGAGTGCTAATGGTGACCACATCATTGTCAAGAGCACTGGCTGTAGGAGATCCTGGGTGTGCAGAGCTCAACACACACACCATGGGTTCCAATTGAAAGGGAGGACCCAGGGCGAGGGGAGACAGAGCTAGAATATTCACCAGGCTGGCCCAAAGCCTGTCCTCCCAGGACAGTCTACAGCTCACCATGCTGCTTCCTGATGCGTGGGTCTCCTGTCCAGCACTGAGGCGGGAGGAGGCCTCTCCCAGGCAACTCAGCTCCACTCACTGCCCCCAAGAAGCCCCTGGAATTCTAGGGCAAAAATATTGGAATGCGTTTTCTCCTTCCCCTCTCTTCCTTTGCTCATCCTTCCCACTTATGCCCCCCTATCCCCTACATGCTCAATCCTAATTTGATCTGGAAACTCTACTGTACCCAATCGAAGAGCATGAAAATCAGGCAACATTTCTTTGAGAAATGTTTTCATAGGGACTAGCAAAGGACGCCCTCAGATCTAGGACTCCCCCAGGCTCCAGCCTCCTTCCCCTCCCTCAGCCTGACAAGGTAGGATTTCCATCCTCTGTGGGAACACAGAGCAGATGGCGATGGCAAGGTCTTCAGAGTTTTTTCTTTGTTTGTTTGTTTGTTTGTGGTACTGGGGTTTGAACACTCCCAGCCCATTTTTTACTTTTCTTTTTTTATAAGACAGGATCTTGGTAGGTTCCACAGGTAGCCTCTGGTCTCAAATTTGTGATCCTCCTGCCTCAGCCTCCCAAGTAGCTGGGATGACAGGCATGCACCACCATGTCCAGCCCTTCTGAGCTTTTTGACAAGGGGATAATCTGCAAAGGGCTGGCATCACAGCCCTTGGCTTTTGTGGAGGCAAGAGCAGCCCAGAATTCACATTTCTTCACTCTGGAGCCACTTTTAGGAATTATTACTAGACTTTTCCTGCAAGAATTTCATCTAAGTAGATGAAGCACAGGCTTTTAGGTTTACCAGGGATACAAGCAGTCTGCATGTGCCCATGTGGTTAACATTTTCTTAGACTTTATTTAGTGAGCTCCTACTCTGCAGCAGGTTAGTTGACCTTTGTACATCTCATTCAATAGCCTAGAAAGCCAATTGTCTGAAAGTTTTTGAGGCAAAGTCTTGTTGCTGAAATCAGATTTCTAGAGAGTGCTATTAATCACTTATATCAGCATAATGATGTATAGTTTATAAAATACATTGCACAGCATGTGCATGCTATAGAGTAGGAAAGTAAGACACCCCCATTTCACAAATTCGAAAGTGAAGATGTGTGAGGTGACTCATCCACCTGAACTGGCCTGCATGTCATTCTCTGACTGCTCTTTTCTATTTTCTCTTTTCTCCTTTTAACCTTTCTGCTGCCCTCAGCCTCATCTTCTTCCCCAATACATGCATTAGAAAGAGGATGAAGCCTGAAGGGGTCTCGGGACCAGGAAGGCAATGACTGAGGTGACAGCAAAGGAAAGGTGTGGCCTGCCCTTTACAAACCCTGAGGCTGGTGTTTGGAGACCCTGTAGCCCCAGTTATGCCTGCCTGTAGGAACAGCCCAGCCTCCCCAGAAGCACCTTGTGCGTTCTGTAGAATGGGTCCAGGTCCTCCAGGGGCTTCGCTATCAGGTCACGGGGAATGTTGCCGTAGAGCTTGGGTAACTTCCTGAAGACCTTCAGGTCAAGCTGAGGTCGAGGCTGGGGCTCGGCTACTGCCTTGTCTTTGGACTTCTTTCTCTCCTTCTGGATGGCGATCCGCTTCTCTATGGCAGCCAGGGAGTCGGAAGTGAAGGGGCGGAAATTCTGCTCACCTGGGAAGATCACTGGGTGGTACCTGTTGCCCATCTTTATGCCTAGGGCAGAAACAAACTGCAGATCCTCAGAGAGCTCTTGGGAGGCAAGGACAATGCAGCCTGCCCTGGGTTCACTCTCCAAGGATGGGGTCGAGGGGACACACAGGAGAGGAGGCTGGGGTGAGGAGACTGGACACCCACTGGCTGGGGGGCAGACCAGCAGGGACCACCACTGTGGGTACAGCAAAAATTCTGGGCACAGACAAGACCAAGGCAACATCATTCCTGGCGAACCTGGGCATATGTGGGAAGCTGAGCTCAGGACCAAGCAAGCAGAAGCAGCCGGGTGTCCCTGACTGAGATCCCAGCATTGAGCATGACAATGGTGCTGAACTGCTGCAGTGGAGCCAGCTGAGAGCAGCTGAGAGGCCATCAGGGTGCAAACAGGGGGGAAGAATAGAGAGCGGGGTGCAAAGGTGAAACTGTAAGGGCGTGAGTCTTCTTTCCTGTTGGGTCATCCAGTTCTCAAAGGGAGATGAAATGGAAACAAAGAGCCGTAAACACTGACATGAACTCTGAAGCCAACAACTACAGCCCTGCACCAGCTCTCTTCATCTGGGAGCCAATCCCCCACAAGTGAGGCCCAAGAAAGTACAGGGGATCCCCACAGCCAACAGGGGCACTCTGCCATAGGGTAGTGGCTTCTGTAGGAACTTTATCTGGGGAGCTCGTGGGTTAAAACACGTTGCTGTTAGGTGCCCTCAAGTCAGGTCCAACTTATAGCGACCCAATGTACAACTGAATGAAATACTCCCTGACATTGTTTGAGTCATATGCCAACTTAAATTAAATGTGGGACCATAGATTCATTGCATCATATCCCATTTAGGGTTAAGTTCACAAGTGATGGACCTGGATGATGGAGTTGCTCATACTGTTTAAATCAGTCTCTCCCATAGCACACATAATCAATTGAATGTGTATAAATGAAGTAGGTATGTAATGAGACTCCATTGTATTGGCTTTAGAACTCAAGAAAGATATTAAAGACAATGATTTTTTTCAGTCAACAGCATACGGTTGCTAGTTGATCCTATGAAACAGATGTACTGAGAAAGACTGGACCCTATGGAGGGCCCAGTGGACAGCTGCCATCATCATAATGTGACTAGGGAAAAGAGCCTAGAAACTCTGACCCTGCTATTTTGACCCTGGAGGATATTATATCTAAATTCTTGAGTTAAAGACACTTGATAAAAATAAATAACACAAAGTAGAATCGACAATTCCTGAAATTGCACACATTTTATTTTTTTCTTCCACTATTGGGTGGTTGAATACAGGGCTTCATGCATGCTTAGCAAGTGCTTTACCACTGAGCTAACATCCCAGCTCCCCCTTTATTTTTTAATTAATTAATCTATATTTTGAGGCAGGGTCTTGCTTAGTTGCTCAGGCTGCCTCTAGCCTTATACTGGCCATCCTGCTGCCTCAGCCTCCCTGAGTTCCTGGGATTACAGGCGTGTGCCACAGTGCCTGGCTTAAAATTTGTTATAGTTAATAAAACAACTGAAGAAATACATCTTACAGATAACACTGAAAGCTGCAAAATTAGACCCAGGAAAAAAGAAGACTTTATAAGAATGATCAACTCAAATAAAATTACTACATTGAGTAAAATTTTGTTGTCAATTGAAACTGTTTGATGGAAGAATCAAATATTCTTTAGTAAAAGCAGACTTAGGAGAATTGGAGTGTGGAAATAAAGGATACACTCAAAAATTATCAGAATTGATAAATTAATGAAGCCGGGTGCAGCGGCGCACGCCTGTAATCCCAGCAGCTTGGGAGGCGGAGGCAGGAGGATCGAAAGTTCAAGACCAGAGGTGGTCTGCGTAACTTAGTGAGACCCTGTCTCAAAAAGTAAAAAATGGGCTGGGGGTGTAGCTCAGTGGTCCAGCACTTGCAGAGTATGCAAGTACAAGGCCCTAGGTCCAACACCCAGTACTGTAAAAAAGAAAAAAAAAAAAGAAAGAAAGAAAAGAATTGATAAATTAATGGAAAATCAACATGGCAATACTGTAATTGGTAAAATTTGGAATAAGTCAAATCTTTATTGTGAAATTTTTACAGAAAATACTTAATTGAGAAAATTTTCTGTACATAAAATAGATCGTATTGCTAAAAAATTGGTCAAACAATTAAATTGACTAAGTGCAATTATTTCCCAAGTTCTGATAATAATCAAGTATGAAGGCAAATTTTTCAAACACTAGATGACTCTTCACAAAAACAATATCAGTATTCAAGTATATCCTTCCAAGCAATGAAAAAAGAATCCAAAAAAGCTGGTTGTCTGGAATCCAAGACATAGTGCAATTAACCATAGTTAGTGAAGAAGTTCTAGAGTGACTATACTTCAACATGCTTAACAAAACAATTGGTCCAATTGTAATGAGAAGTCACAGAACTCTGAGAAAAGTCTTAAATGTGTAAAGAAAATTCTGTATAACAAAGAATATGATTAAGAAAAATTTTAATATGTAAAAATAATGGTAATTAGAAATACTTTTAAAAGTTCTTTTAAAACTGTAGTTTACATTTGAAGACAACTAAATGATTTGAGCAGCTGACAGAATATAAGGACAGGAAACCAAGAGAGTGCACTTGACCTTGACCCATATAGCATTGTCCTCCATGCAACAAAAGGTCACTGACATCAGACTTTATCCTTTTTTACTTTGGGTCTAAATAAATTTGGTTTTAGAAAATAACAGCTACAAAATCATTATAACATAAGGTTATCTATTAATTTTTAATTTTAATAATCATATGAAAGAAGAATTAATCATTATTATAGAATAAAATGCAAATGTTATGAATTTTATTTTATTGCTACCTGGAGTGGGAGAGAAAAAGTAGAGAGAAACTCAAAACTACCGGTTTTCTCAACTTAAACACATAGAGAATGAAGGGATTCTATGGCAGGTCAACAGACCAAGCAATAAAAGGTTGCTTACTGCTTAAAACTGTATAGGTAATCAACTGCCAAATCATACTTAAAATATAAGTAAGAAGGGGAGCCAGGATGGTGGGTTAGAAGCAAGCAGTATTTTCCAGCTTCTCAGTGGCTTGGAATCAAAACTGACAGAAGACAGCTACTTAGCCATGTGGATGACTGAAAGGACACACCGAGGTTTAATATTAGATAGACAGAAACTTGGAGAGAGTATGGTTATTGGAACAGAGGGCAAGAAACAGAGCATCAGCTCTGAGCCCTTAGGAGCCCGCAGTGTGACAAATGGGAGGAGGAAAAAGAAAGGGAAACAGAGAGAGATGCCATGGGAAAATTGACACAGAAGTAGATGTAGAATAGGAAAGAGTGGGAAATTAGCAGACCTAGGAGCTGCACTGTTGTTATTGTTTTTAGGTGTTGTGGAGTCGGGTCTGACTCATACTGACCCTACGTACAATAGAACAAAACACTCCCCATCACTGCCATGCACACCATCTTTTTATATTTGAGTCTAGTGTTGCAGTCACTATGGTTCTTCTCCTAATGAGTCATGCCACATCAGCAAAAGGAGGTCCCAGGACCTTTATTCCATTCCCATCATTAAGGTCAACTCTACTTTGAGGAACTAAACAGAAGGAACTAAACAGAAGATTTCAGAAGGCAGCTCGAGAAGACAAAAACAAATATTATAATGACATGTGCAAGGAGCTGGAGGCAGAAAACCAAAAGGGAGAACACGCTCCGTGTTTCTCAAGCTTAAGGAAGTGAAGAAAAAATTCAAGCCTCGAGTGGCAGTAGTGAAAGATTCTACAGGGAAAATATTAAATGATGCAGGAAACATCAAAAGAAGATGGGAAGAATACACAGAGTCATTATACAAGAAAGAATTGGTAGATGACCAACCATTCCAAGAGGTTGCATACGAAGAGGAACCACTGGTGTTGAAGGACGAAGTGGAAGCTGCCTTGAAAGAACTGGTGAAACATAAGGCTCCAGGAATTGATGGGATACCAATAGAGATGTTTCAACAGATGCAGCACTGGAGGTGTTAACATGTCTATGCCAACAGATTTGGAAAACAGCTACTTGGCCAACTGACTGGAAGAGATCCTTTTGTGCCTATTCCCAAAAAAGGGGATCCAGCTGAATGTGCAAACTATCGGACAACATCATTAATATCACACCAGCAAAATTCTACTAAAGATCATTCAGAAGCGACTGAAGCAGTATATAGACAGGGAATTACCAGAAAATCAAGCGGGATTCAGAAGAGGGCGGGGAACTAGAGACATCATTGCTGATGTCAGGTGGATATTAGCTGAAAGCAGAGAATATCAGCAAGATGTCTATCTATGTTTTATTGACTATGCAAAAGCATTTGATTGTGTGGATCATAACAAATTATGGATAACACTTCAGAAAATGGGAATACCAGAACACCTAATTGTGCTCATGAGAAATCTGTACATGAACCAGGAGGCAGTTGTTCGAATAGAACAAGGAAACACTG